>SJYX01013938.1:803262-818105 GCA_006410675.1 Oreotragus oreotragus | reverse complement strand
AAAGGGGTATGTCAAGGCGGTATATTGTCACCCTGCTTATTTAACTTCTATGCAGAGTACATCATGCGAAACACTGGACTGGAAGAAACACAAGCTGGAATCAAGATTGCCGGGAGAAATATCAATCACCTCAGATATGCAGATGACATCACCCTTAAGGCAGAAAGTGAAGAGGAACTAAAAAGCCTCTTGATGAAAGTGAAAGAGGAGAGTGAAAAAGTTGGCTTAAAGCCCAACATTCAGAAAACGAAGATCATGGCATCTGGTCCCATTACTTCATGGCAAATAGATGGGGAAACAGTAGAAACAGTGTCAGACTTTATTTTTTGGGGCTCCAAAATCAGTGCAGATGGTGACCGCAGCCATGAAATTAAAAGACGCTTACTCCTTGGAAGAATAGTTATGACCAACCTGGGTAGTATATTCAAAAGCAGAGACATTACTTTGCTGACTAAGGTTTGTCTAGTCAAGGCTATGGTTTTTACTGTGGTCATGTATGGATGTGAGAGTTGGACTGTGAAGAAAGCTGACCCCTGAAGAATTGATGCTTTTGAACTGTGATGTTGGAGAAGATTCTTGAGAGTCCCTTGGACTGCAAGGGGATCCAAGCAGTCCGTTCTGAAGGAGATCAACCCTGGGATTTCTTTGGAAGGAATGATGCTAAAACTGAAACTCCAGTACTTTGGCTACCTCATGAGAAGAGTTGACTCATTGGAAAAGACTCTGATGCTGGGAGGGATTGGGGGCAGGAAGAGAAGGGGAGGATTGCCACCCCTACACCCCTTCATGAATCACAGCCTTGTCATGGTGAAAGGTCTTATGTAACTCAATGAACCTATGAACAATGCTGTGCAGAACCAGCCAAAACAGATGGGCCATCGCAAAGAGTTCTAGTGGACATGATCCACTAGAGAAGGAAATGGCAACCCACTCCAGTATTCTTGCCTGGAGAACTCCATGGGCAGTGATGTATGATACTGTGAGTAAAGCTTTTCCAGTCATTTTAACACACAGAGGACCATAGGACTGGGCATCTCTGAAGAAATGGCATTTGAGAGTATGAATGACAATAAAGAGGCAAGTATATGAAGATCAGAGGGAAGACAAAGTGCAAATGCAATGGCCCAAAGCCAGGTGTGGGTGTGTGAGATCAAGCTGTATAAAGAGGATCAGAGCTGCTGGTGGGAGTAAGCAAGAGCGACAGGATAAAGTCCAAGAGGTGATGAGTTCCAGGTCTCAAAAGACCTTGGAAGTTCATAAAGGAGTTTGACTTTGATTTTATTTTCTTGGGCTTCAAAATCACTACAGTTGGTAACAGCAGCCACACACACACACACACACACACACACAAAACCTTTCTCATTGGAGGAAAAGTTATGACAAACTTAGACAGCATATTTAAAAACAGAGATACCACTTTCCTTACAAAAGTCCGTCTAGTCAAGGCTATGGTTTTTCCAATAGTCGTATATGGATGTGAGAGTTAGACTGTAAAGAAAGCTGAGTGCCAAAGAATTAATGCTTTTGAACTATGGTGTTGGAGAGTCCCTTGGATTTCAAGGAGAACCAACCAGTCCATCCTAAAGGAAATCAGTCCTGAATATTCATTGGAAGGACTGATGCTGAAACTCCAATACTTTGACCTCTTAATGTGAGGAGCTGACTCATTGGAAAAGACTCTGCTGATGGGAAAGATTGAGGGCAGGGGGAGAAAGGGACGACAGAGGATGAAATGGTTAGATAGCATCACCGACTCAATGGACATGAGTTTGAGCAAACTCCTGGAGATGGTGAGGGACAGGGAAGCCTGGCGTGCTGCAGTCTGTGGAGCTGCAAAAAGCCATACACGATTTAGCAACTGAACAGCAACAGTAGGCTGAGAAACCTCAGTGGCTTTTCAGCAGGTGAATGGATATAATCCACATTACACTGTAAAAGCATCGCTCTGAAAATGGATTGCGGGGAGCCAAGAGTGACTACAGGGAGAGAAGTCGGGAGGCTGCTGCAACAGTGAAAGAGCATCTTTTTTCAAACTCACATGGCTCTGGGTGCGCCGTATCCAACAGGTAAGCTCTTTATCTCTGGCAGGGAAGGAAGAAGTTTCCTCGCTGTCTCAGGCATCACATAGAGAATGCACTGTGTGTGCTCGACCTTAACAAATTTAGTGGCTGCAAGACTCTGTATCACCTCATTCAGACTGGACTGTGAACCTAGAGAGTAGTTAGGGGAGAAGTAAGTGCCCTTGTAGATGCTTCTGGAAGCTTCCCAACAGACATGTCCAGGATTGAAAGTCAGCAACTTTGCTTCTGGTGTTGCAAGCGACCGTGTGACTGTGGCCGCATCAGTGCCTCAGCCTGTTTGCTCTTACCCAATACAGAGATAACATTAGAAATACTGTGGAGTCAAGGACACATGGCATTTAAAAAACCAGAGCCAAACTGGGGCTTCCTTGGTAGTCCAGTGCTTAAGAATGCACCTACCAATGCAGAGGTCATGGGTTTGGTCCCTGATCTGGGCAGATGCCTCAGAGCGACTAAGCCTGTGTGCTGTGGCTTCTGAAGCCCACTCTCTTAGAGCTTGTGGTCCACAGCAAGAGGAGCCACGGCAATGAGAAGCCCACACACCACATGAAGAGCAGCCCCTACTTGCTGCAACTAGAGAAAGCCTGTGGGCAGCAACAAAGACCCAGCACAGCCAAAATAAATTTTTAAAAAATCGTAGCTAACCTTGCATGTATATGGATGACATGCCTGGTATTGGTCTAATACCACATTTGATCCTTACATTAACCATATGTATTGCATGCATGCTCAGTCATGTACAGCTGTTTGCAACCACGTGGACCACAGCCCGCCAGGCTCCTCTGTTCATGGGATTCTCCAGGCAAGAATACAGGAGTGGGTTGCCTCCACCAGGGGGATCTTCCCAACCCAGGGATCGAACCCACGTCTCCTGCATCGGCAGGCGGGTTCTTTACCACTGTGCCCCCTGGGAAGCCCAGCCACAGGTTTCAGGTACTTCTATTATCTTCATTGTTTATATGTGAGGGGACTGAATAATAGATACATTACAATACTTGCTCAAGATCACGAAGCAAATAGTAGGCAGAACAGGGATGTCACCCAAGGGAGTCTGATTCCAACAGTGATAGGTTTTCCTGTGACTGGGGACGTGCTCTATGGCGCAAGGACTTGTCATTCCAATTGTGGCTCCATGGCAAAGAATCCACCTGCCAGTGCAGGAGACACAAGAGCCGCAGGTTCAATCCCTGAGTCGGGAGGATCCCCTGGAGAAGGAAATGCAACCCGCTCCAGTATTCTTGCCTGGAGAGTCTCATGGACAGAGGAGCCTGGCGGGCTGCAGGCCCTGAGATGGCAGAGTTGGACACGGTTTAGCAACGAAACAACAAGCAACAAGAAGGCCAGAGGGGGCGCCCTGCTCTCATACCCAGTTACCCTAAGGGATCTTCAATATGTCTGCAAAACATATCGGGAATCCTTATCTAACACGAACTTACATTACTCACATTTTCTTAAAAGAACCCTATAGTTTGCAATGTTTGAATTCAACTCCACTGAAGAGATGGTGTTAGCTGACACAGGGACTGACCGTGAAGCTGAGTGTCTGGGGTCTAGTAGGAAATACTGATTGTAGGGGATGTACTCAGGATAAAGAGACGCTCCAGGTATAGATATGAGCAGCCCTCTCAGTGGGTAGGTCCCAGGTCCCTTACGTACTTTGGATCTGAAAATGTTGTTTCCAGTTGATGACATCTGATGTGGTAAGGGACTCTTGACAGTTGTTGAGATCCTTAGAATAGATCTGGTAGGTGTTGGTGTAGTGATCAAAGTCATCTGCCATCTCCTGTGTGGTTGGGTGATACAAACAAATCAAACTGATGATACCCAGTGATTGGAATACTTGCTTGGTATTTCATGATACAGTGCTCTTTTACAAACTAAACACCGCGATTCTTGGTGTGCTTTCATCATTTCCGAGTCATTTTCACCATACGACTAAGTCAGGGATTTGATGAATGATTCCACTTACAAGTAAGAAAAACTTGATGAAGGTATTTTTCTGTTGCATAACAATTTCAAATCAACCAAACACTTACCAGTTTAGGATGTATTCTTCAGTGATTCTACAGTCCTCAGGAGAAAGAACGAAATTTAAAGACAATCTTCCCGGTGCAAGAGTAAATGTTACTCTGTTTCAAAGAGTCTCAGAACAAATGGATTATGAGGACAATGTTGAAATGGAATAGAATTCTCCCATGTGATAAAGCTGTGCAGAATGGAGACCCAGGATGCCTTAAAAATGTAAACTGCAATGCAGTTTAAAAAATAATTCATATTTCCAAAAAAGCTAAAACACAAAATTTGCTCAAAAAGATTGCCCCAAAATTAACAAATGAAAGATGATGAGATTATTTTGAAGCTGAAGGAAGAAGTCAAAGAACAGCTACCCGACAAGGGCAGAATAGCTGGAAATTGTTGCCCAGAAATGTCCTTCTCACTAATACCTCCAACAATCTGTTTTTCAAAGACTGCACTAAAAAGTGAATATTATTCCCTTTTTAGATTTCAATAATTAAAGTATCTTTACTTTTGTATTCTGTTTGATTTGGTACTAAAAAAAATCACTATGTATTTAAATTTTACTTTCAAATAATTCATCAAATGATACTATACAGTTACTTATTTTTGCATGTGGGAATTTTTATACTTTATTTTCAATATGCTTATAACATAGTTATATTTGAGACAGATTAACAACTTAGTCTGAGTGATTTTTAAAAGTCTAGTACTGAAAATATATTCCCAAATACAAGCATCATAACTTGTTATTTTTATTTCCCTAACGTTATCATCAGAGAAGGAAATGGCAACCCATTCCAGCGTTCTTGCCTGGAGAATCCCGTGGACAGAGGAGCCTGGTAGGCTGCCATCCAAGGGGTTGCAGAGAGTCAGACATGACCGAAGCGGCTTCGCACACAACATTATCATATTTACCTTCACACATGTTGGGGTGTTCCTTTCTCTGCTTAGAACGCAACCTCTGTTCTTGTCAACCTGTCAAAAACCTACTATTCTTCAAAATTCCCTTTTGGCAAAATGTCTTCTATGGACACCCTCTGGTCCTTGGCCCGCATCCTGCCATTGACAGTCTAACTGTCTCTTGGCCAGCACTACTCCTGTATCTCAGGTACTTACTGTACCTTGTCACCCCTCGCTGTATTTGCTTTGCTTGTCTGCTTCCCTCCAGACTCTGAGGCTCTCGAGCACAGGGGCCTGTTCACTGTCACTGCATTTCGTTTCTGTGTCCACAGGGTCTACCACACTGCCAGGCGCGCGGTGGGCGCAGAGCGAATACAAACACAGATGCACGTTCATTCTGCCCCTGGCCCCTTACCTGCTCCTGAGGACGGATAACCACGGTCTTAAAATCAGGCCACTTGTCCACCAGGGCCTTTAGATTGAACGGATTCCCCTGGTTCATGTGGAAGACGGTCCCGTAAACCTGCCATATCCCAAGAAAGTGAGGGTCAGTTTATCAGGAAGGGATGGTAAAGCACCGTATCTGATTAGGACAAGGCTTATTTCTATGAAATCAGGTTAAGTACCTAATAGGGCCTTTATTTTGGTCTTCAGGTTCTACTTTATGACTCCAAATGGAAATAGACTTTGGGGTCAAGCAATGAGAACATTATATTGTGTGTGTTAGTCGCTTAGTTGTGTCCAGCTGTTTGTGATCCCATGGACTATAGCTCGCCAGGCTTCTCTGTCCACGGGATTCTCTGGGCAAGAATACTGGAGTGGGTTGCCATTTCCTTCTCCAGGGGATCTTCCCAACCCAGGAATTGAACCCAGATCTCCTGCCTTGAAGGCAGATTCTTTATAGTCTGAGCCACCAGGGAAGATGAAAAAATAGTATATTTTAAAATCCAAATAAATAAAATGAATAAATTAAAATCATCTACTAACACACTGTAGAATTTAGTGTTATATCTTTCCACTTTATTCCATTTATTTACACACACACATAGATTTCAGGGTTCCCTGATAGCTCAGTCAGGGAAACTAATGAAACTGCCTGCAATGCAAGAGACTTGGGTTCAATCCTGGGGTCAGGGATTGGAGAAGGGACTGGAGAAGAGGAGGGCAGCCCACTCCAGTATTCTCACCTGAAAATTCCATGGACAGAGAAGCCTGGTGGGCTACAGTCCACGAGGTCACAAAGGGTCGGACATGACTGAGTGGCTAACACACACACACACTATTCTTAAACATGAAATTAATTACCTAATACATATTAATTTAACATCTGTTCCCACACACACGTACACATACACACTATACTATGAGCATATTTCCACATCAATAAACACAAACCTATATAATCATTTTTAATGGTGGCATAATATCCATTATATGGAAGGACAACTTCAATTTTACTATGTCTTATTGCTGGTCATTTCAGCGTTTTCTAATTTTTAACAGTTTATTTTTCAATGAACATTGCTTTTGCATAAATCTTTGCGAATATGTCTGATATTACAAATTCTAGAAGGGGAATTTCTGGGTCAAACATCAACTGTTGTTTAAATATTTTATTTTTCTTGCACACATCTCCGAATCACCTTCCATAAAGGTTAAATGAATTCCCATCTCTGTAAAAAGTAGAGGCAGCATAGTGTTAACAACACGAGCTTTGGTGGCCAATGTCCAAGGGCAACTTATTACGCAATTTTTTAATCTTTGCAACCACTTATTCAAACATCGGTGCTCTCAAAACATTGAAGAGGCTGAGAAAAAGATTGTCCAAACTAGAATGAGCCATGTGCTTGTGGGGAGAGGAAAAACAGCAATCCACACCAGGGTGCACCTTAGGACCTAGATGCATTGAAACAAGATGCCTTAGCAGAAGGTATGGAGGAATGCCAAAGACCAGGGCCTGAGGACGGAATGGTGTAAACAAGGCTTATTTATATGAAATCAGGTTAAGTCCTAATACGGCCTTTAGTGACTATTTCAGTGACAAAGACCCACCTCTCACGCTGTGCTTCCCTACTCTTGCCATGAAATGTTAAGGTCAGACTAAGACGAAAGAGGAAGAGGCAAACTTTGACTTTGTTTTTCAAACTTTGACTTTACTGAGTTTTTATAAGTTAAATTTCTGCCATTAACAGATGCTCAATATAGAAATTAAGTGCAGTTTTAAGGAAAATAAAATACATGTTTTCCACATGACGTTTGGAACCAGTGGCATTTATATACACATTTCTGTGCCCATGATACTGTCATTTAACTGGAACATAGTGACTCAGGCAGCCACTACAAATGGAAGGGACTGAAGCTAACAGGTGAGATAAACCCACTTAGTTTCCTCTCCTTGGGAGATAGGTGGGCAGTCTTTCAGGCTGAGATACCCAGATTTTTCTCTCACCTGAGACTTGTTAGCAACTAGTCAATGAGTTTTAGGTCATACATTTGTAACAAGAGTAAATTTTACAAATATCCTAGATTTCTGCTTATGGGGGAAAAGCTATGTCATCAAAGAATCAGGCGAGTAGAGAGGAAAAGAACCTCATTAAAACTGAGGATCTCGTATTGAGAGTTACTTTGCCTTACAGTAGAGTTGGGCTAAGACTAGTCATGCCAAGGATTTTCTCCAAAAAGTTGGGATCCACTTAACACAAAAAGTAAATAACAATTCAAACCCCAGACATAGAGCATAAAAGAAAACAATTTAACTTGGAAAATTTTTCAAAGTAGATACTTAAGATAAAAATAACTCAGGCACCTAACTGATTTAGTTTTTCCTCCTCCTGAAAAAATACTTTTGAGGTTATGTTGAATACGTGGTGTAGTTCCTGATATTTGGTAAGTGTTCAGGAAGTATTGGCTATTAATTTTATCATATCTTATTTAATCCTCCAAACGTCTCTGCAAGGTAATGATACCCCTGCTTAGGGCATTCCTGGTGTTTCAGATGGTGAAACATCTGCCTGCAAAGTGGGAGACCTGGGTTTGTTCTTTGGGTCAGGAAGATTCCCCTGGAGAAGGAAGTGGCAACCCACTCCAGTATTCTTGCCTGCAAAATCCCATGGACAGGCTACAGTCCACGGTCTCAGAGTCAGACACGACTGAGTGACTCACACACTTAGAAATACTGTGGAGTCAAGGACACATGGCATTTAAAAAACCAGAGCCAAACTGGGGCTTCCTTGGTAGTCCAGTGCTTAAGAATGCACCTACCAATGCAGAGGTCATGGGTTTGGTCCCTGATCTGGGCAGATGCCTCAGAGCGACTAAGCCTGTGTGCTGTGGCTTCTGAAGCCCACTCTCTTAGAGCTTGTGGTCCACAGCAAGAGGAGCCACGGCAATGAGAAGCCCACACACCACATGAAGAGCAGCCCCTACTTGCTGCAACTAGAGAAAGCCTGTGGGCAGCAACAAAGACCCAGCACAGCCAAAATAAATTTTTAAAAAATCATAGCTAACCTTGCATGTATATGGATGACATGCCTGGTATTGGTCTAATACCACATTTGATCCTTACATTAACCATATGTATTGCATGCATGCTCAGTCATGTACAGCTGTTTGCAACCACGTGGACCACAGCCCGCCAGGCTCCTCTGTTCATGGGATTCTCCAGGCAAGAATACGGGAGTGGGTTGCCTCCACCAGGGGGATCTTCCCAACCCAGGGATCGAACCCACGTCTCCTGCATCGGCAGGCGGGTTCTTTACCACTGTGCCCCCTGGGAAGCCCAGCCACAGGTTTCAGGTACTTCTATTATCTTCATTGTTTATATGTGAGGGGACTGAATAATAGATACATTACAATACTTGCTCAAGATCACGAAGCAAATAGTAGGCAGAACAGGGATGTCACCCAAGGGAGTCTGATTCCAACAGTGACAGGTTTTCCTGTGACTGGGGACGTGCTCTATGGCGCAAGGACTTGTCATTCCAATTGTGGCTCCATGGCAAAGAATCCACCTGCCAGTGCAGGAGACACAAGAGCCGCAGGTTCAATCCCTGAGTCGGGAGGATCCCCTGGAGAAGGAAATGCAACCCGCTCCAGTATTCTTGCCTGGAGAGTCTCATGGACAGAGGAGCCTGGCGGGCTGCAGGCCCTGAGATGGCAGAGTTGGACACGGTTTAGCAACGAAACAACAAGCAACAAGAAGGCCAGAGGGGGCGCCCTGCTCTCATACCCAGTTACCCTAAGGGATCTTCAATATGTCTGCAAAACATATCGGGAATCCTTATCTAACACGAACTTACATTACTCACATTTTCTTAAAAGAACCCTATAGTTTGCAATGTTTGAATTCAACTCCACTGAAGAGACGGTGTTAGCTGACACAGGGACTGACCGTGAAGCTGAGTGTCTGGGGTCTAGTAGGAAATACTGATTGTAGGGGATGTACTCAGGATAAAGAGACGCTCCAGGTATAGATATGAGCAGCCCTCTCAGTGGGTAGGTCCCAGGTCCCTTACGTACTTTGGATCTGAAAATGTTGTTTCCAGTTGATGACATCTGATGTGGTAAGGGACTCTTGACAGTTGTTGAGATCCTTAGAATAGATCTGGTAGGTGTTGGTGTAGTGATCAAAGTCATCTGCCATCTCCTGTGTGGTTGGGTGATACAAACAAATCAAACTGATGATACCCAGTGATTGGAATACTTGCTTGGTATTTCATGATACAGTGCTCTTTTACAAACTAAACACCGCGATTCTTGGTGTGCTTTCATCATTTCCGAGTCATTTTCACCATACGACTAAGTCAGGGATTTGATGAATGATTCCACTTACAGGTAAGAAAAACTTGATGAAGGTATTTTTCTGTTGCATAACAATTTCAAATCAACCAAACACTTACCAGTTTAGGATGTATTCTTCAGTGATTCTACAGTCCTCAGGAGAAAGAACGAAATTTAAAGACAATCTTCCCGGTGCAAGAGTAAATGTTACTCTGTTTCAAAGAGTCTCAGAACAAATGGATTATGAGGACAATGTTGAAATGGAATAGAATTCTCCCATGTGATAAAGCTGTGCAGAATGGAGACCCAGGATGCCTTAAAAATGTAAACTGCAATGCAGTTTAAAAAATAATTCATATTTCCAAAAAAGCTAAAACACAAAATTTGCTCAAAAAGATTGCCCCAAAATTAACAAATGAAAGATGATGAGATTATTTTGAAGCTGAAGGAAGAAGTCAAAGAACAGCTACCCGACAAGGGCAGAATAGCTGGAAATTGTTGCCCAGAAATGTCCTTCTCACTAATACCTCCAACAATCTGTTTTTCAAAGACTGCACTAAAAAGTGAATATTATTCCCTTTTTAGATTTCAATAATTAAAGTATCTTTACTTTTGTATTCTGTTTGATTTGGTACTAAAAAAAATCACTATGTATTTAAATTTTACTTTCAAATAATTCATCAAATGATACTATACAGTTACTTATTTTTGCATGTGGGAATTTTTATACTTTATTTTCAATATGCTTATAACATAGTTATATTTGAGACATATTAACAACTTAGTCTGAGTGATTTTTAAAAGTCTAGTACTGAAAATATATTCCCAAATACAAGCATCATAACTTGTTATTTTTATTTCCCTAACGTTATCATCAGAGAAGGAAATGGCAACCCATTCCAGCGTTCTTGCCTGGAGAATCCCGTGGACAGAGGAGCCTGGTAGGCTGCCATCCAAGGGGTTGCAGAGAGTCAGACATGACCGAAGCGGCTTCGCACACAACATTATCATATTTACCTTCACACATGTTGGGGTGTTCCTTTCTCTGCTTAGAATGCAACCTCTGTTCTTGTCAACCTGTCAAAAATCTACTATTCTTCAAAATTCCCTTTTGGCAAAATGTCTTCTATGGACACCCTCTGGTCCTTGGCCCGCATCCTGCCATTGACAGTCTAACTGTCTCTTGGCCAGCACTACTCCTGTATCTCAGGTACTTACTGTACCTTGTCACCCCTCGCTGTATTTGCTTTGCTTGTCTGCTTCCCTCCAGACTCTGAGGCTCTCGAGCACAGGGGCCTGTTCACTGTCACTGCATTTCGTTTCTGTGTCCACAGGGTCTACCACACTGCCAGGCGCGCGGTGGGCGCAGAGCGAATACAAACACAGATGCACGTTCATTCTGCCCCTGGCCCCTTACCTGCTCCTGAGGACGGATAACCACGGTCTTAAAATCAGGCCACTTGTCCACCAGGGCCTTTAGATTGAACGGATTCCCCTGGTTCATGTGGAAGACGGTCCCGTAAACCTGCCGTATCCCAAGAAAGTGAGGGTCAGTTTATCAGGAAGGGATGGTAAAGCACCGTATCTGATTAGGACAAGGCTTATTTCTATGAAATCAGGTTAAGTACCTAATAGGGCCTTTATTTTGGTCTTCAGGTTCTACTTTATGACTCCAAATGGAAATAGACTTTGGGGTCAAGCAATGAGAACATTATATTGTGTGTGTTAGTCGCTTAGTTGTGTCCAGCTGTTTGTGATCCCATGGACTATAGCTCGCCAGGCTTCTCTGTCCACGGGATTCTCTGGGCAAGAATACTGGAGTGGGTTGCCATTTCCTTCTCCAGGGGATCTTCCCAACCCAGGAATTGAACCCAGATCTCCTGCCTTGAAGGCAGATTCTTTATAGTCTGAGCCACCAGGGAAGATGAAAAAATAGTATATTTTAAAATCCAAATAAATAAAATGAATAAATTAAAATCATCTACTAACACACTGTAGAATTTAGTGTTATATCTTTCCACTTTATTCCATTTATTTACACACACACATAGATTTCAGGGTTCCCTGATAGCTCAGTCAGGGAAACTAATGAAACTGCCTGCAATGCAAGAGACTTGGGTTCAATCCTGGGGTCAGGGATTGGAGAAGGGACTGGAGAAGAGGAGGGCAGCCCACTCCAGTATTCTCACCTGAAAATTCCATGGACAGAGAAGCCTGGTGGGCTACAGTCCACGAGGTCACAAAGGGTCGGACATGACTGAGTGGCTAACACACACACACACTATTCTTAAACATGAAATTAATTACCTAATACATATTAATTTAACATCTGTTCCCACACACACGTACACATACACACTATACTATGAGCATATTTCCACATCAATAAACACAAACCTATATAATCATTTTTAATGGTGGCATAATATCCATTATATGGAAGGACAACTTCAATTTTACTATGTCTTATTGCTGGTCATTTCAGCGTTTTCTAATTTTTAACAGTTTATTTTTCAGTGAACATTGCTTTTGCATAAATCTTTGCGAATATGTCTGATATTACAAATTCTAGAAGGGGAATTTCTGGGTCAAACATCAACTGTTGTTTAAATATTTTATTTTTCTTGCACACATCTCCGAATCACCTTCCATAAAGGTTAAATGAATTCCCATCTCTGTAAAAAGTAGAGGCAGCATAGTGTTAACAACACGAGCTTTGGTGGCCAATGTCCAAGGGCAACTTATTACGCAATTTTTTAATCTTTGCAACCACTTATTCAAACATCGGTGCTCTCAAAACATTGAAGAGGCTGAGAAAAAGATTGTCCAAACTAGAATGAGCCATGTGCTTGTGGGGAGAGGAAAAACAGCAATCCACACCAGGGTGCACCTTAGGACCTAGATGCATTGAAACAAGATGCCTTAGCAGAAGGTATGGAGGAATGCCAAAGACCAGGGCCTGAGGACGGAATGGTGTAAACAAGGCTTATTTATATGAAATCAGGTTAAGTCCTAATACGGCCTTTAGTGACTATTTCAGTGACAAAGACCCACCTCTCACGCTGTGCTTCCCTACTCTTGCCATGAAATGTTAAGGTCAGACTAAGACGAAAGAGGAAGAGGCAAACTTTGACTTTGTTTTTCAAACTTTGACTTTACTGAGTTTTTATAAGTTAAATTTCTGCCATTAACAGATGCTCAATATAGAAATTAAGTGCAGTTTTAAGGAAAATAAAATACATGTTTTCCACATGACGTTTGGAACCAGTGGCATTTATATACACATTTCTGTGCCCATGATACTGTCATTTAACTGGAACATAGTGACTCAGGCAGCCACTACAAATGGAAGGGACTGAAGCTAACAGGTGAGATAAACCCACTTAGTTTCCTCTCCTTGGGAGATAGGTGGGCAGTCTTTCAGGCTGAGATACCCAGATTTTTCTCTCACCTGAGACTTGTTAGCAACTAGTCAATGAGTTTTAGGTCATACATTTGTAACAAGAGTAAATTTTACAAATATCCTAGATTTCTGCTTATGGGGGAAAAGCTATGTCATCAAAGAATCAGGCGAGTAGAGAGGAAAAGAACCTCATTAAAACTGAGGATCTCATATTGAGAGTTACTTTGCCTTACAGTAGAGTTGGGCTAAGACTAGTCATGCCAAGGATTTTCTCCAAAAAGTTGGGATCCACTTAACACAAAAAGTAAATAACAATTCAAACCCCAGACATAGAGCATAAAAGAAAACAATTTAACTTGGAAAATTTTTCAAAGTAGATACTTAAGATAAAAATAACTCAGGCACCTAACTGATTTAGTTTTTCCTCCTCCTGAAAAAATACTTTTGAGGTTATGTTGAATACGTGGTGTAGTTCCTGATATTTGGTAAGTGTTCAGGAAGTATTGGCTATTAATTTTATCATATCTTATTTAATCCTCCAAACGTCTCTGCAAGGTAATGATACCCCTGCTTAGGGCATTCCTGGTGTTTCAGATGGTGAAACATCTGCCTGCAAAGTGGGAGACCTGGGTTTGTTCTTTGGGTCAGGAAGATTCCCCTGGAGAAAGAAGTGGCAACCCACTCCAGTATTCTTGCCTGCAAAATCCCATGGACAGGCTACAGTCCACGGTCTCAGAGTCAGACACGACTGAGTGACTCACACACACACACAACGCTGTTCAAGCTTGAGGAGTGTCTGCCAAGAGTATTTACTTTCTGGTTTTGCTCATTTTATATGCAAGAGCACTGAGATTTTTGCAGTGTTACCCAGAAAACAATGAATTTGTGGGATCAAAGCCATCTGACTCCTGACCTTGTTCCTCTCAAGAGCTCCCTACCCTACCCCTCAGTGTAGGGTGCCTCTGGGCTACACTAAGCACCCGTGGCCCAGTCGACATGTGACCTCTAAACAAGGTGGCAGGGCACCAAGTAAAAGTTGCATTCAGCGCTTTGCCACCCCATGGACTCTATAGTCCATGGGATTCTCCAAGCCAGAACACTGCTGTGGGGAGCTGTTCCCTTCTCCAGGGGATCTTCCCAACCCAGGGATGGAACCCAGGTCTCCCGCATTGCAGGCAGATTCTTTACCAGCTGAGCCACAAGGGAAGCTCCCCCCAACCCCCTGGCCAAAAAAGGATATAGGATGATGGATTATTATAATATAACATAATATAATAAAGGATATAATATGATGCTATTCCTTTCAGGCTTCCTGTTAGCATGATCAGTATCAGTTCAGTTTAGTCACTCAGTCGTGTCCGACTCTTTGTGACCCCATGAATCGCAGCCTCCCTGTCCATCACCAACTCCCGGAGTTCACTCAGAACTCATGTCCATCAAGTCAGTGATGCCATCCAGCCATCTCATCCTCGGTCGTTCCCTTCTCCTCCTGCCCCCAATCCCTCCCAGCATCAGGGTCTTTCCCAATGAGTCAACCCTTCGCATGAGGTGGCCAGAGTACTAGAGTTTCAGCTTTAGCATCATTCCTTCCAAGGAAATTCCAGGGTTGATCTCCTTCAGAATGGACTGGTTGGATCTCCTTGCAGTCCAAGGGACTCTCA
>SJYX01013938.1:764401-785773 GCA_006410675.1 Oreotragus oreotragus | reverse complement strand
AAAATTCTCCAAGCCAGACTTTAGCAATATGTGAACCATGAACTCCCAGATGTTCAAGCTGGTTTTAGAAAAGGCAGAGGAACCAGAGATCAAATTGCCAATATCCACTGGATCATGGAAAAAGCAAGAGAGTTCCAGAAAAGCATCTATTTCTGCTTTATTGACTATGCCAAAGCATTTGACTGTGTGTACTAACCTAGACAGCATATTAAAAAGCAGAGACATTACTTTACTGACAAAGGTCCGTCTAGTCAAAGCTATGGTTTTTCCAGTAGTCATGTATGGATGTGAGAGTTGGACTATAAAGAAAGCTGAGTAGCAAAGAATTGATGCTTTTGAACCATGGTGTTGGAGAAGACTCTCAAGAGTCCCTTGGGCTGCAAGGAGATCCAACCAGTCCATCCTAAAGGAAATCAGTCCTGAGTGTTCATTGGAAGGACTGATGTTGAAGCTGAAACTCCAGTACTTTGGTCACCTGATGCAAAAAGTTGACTCATTGGAAAAGACTCTGATGCTGGGAAAGATTGAAGGCAGGAGAAGGGGACAACAGAGGATGATATGGTTGGATTACATCACTGACTCAATGGATGCGAGTTTGAGTAAGCTCTGGGGGTTGGTGATGGATAGGAAAGTCTGGCGTGCTGCAGTCCACGGTGTCGCCAAGAGTCGGACATGACTGAACGACTGAACTGATGAGATAACAGCCCTCGAAGAAAGAAATGACACCCCACTCCAGTATCCTTGCCTGGAGAATCCCATGGATGGAGGAGCCTGGTGGGCTACAGTCCATGAGGTCGCAAAGAGTCAGACACAGCTGAAGTGACATAGCACGCGCACCTGAGATAGCCACAGAGACAGTCCTGCCCTAGGCGTGGCTCTTGGCCCAAACTGGCTGCCCTGTTGGGTATTAGATGGTAATACCAGGCCAAGTCCCTGTGCCCCAGAAACTAACATAGGATTTTCTAAGCGATCTGTAGAAGGCAGGAAGTCCTGAGCCCTGGTGTCAGGAATTGAGGCAGGGTAGGAAGGGAAGGTGGTGGAAGGCGTGGGTGTATTAGCGGAGCAGCAAGAGTGGCTGAGACATCTAATTCAGCCCCAGGAGTTAAGGTTTGAAGCACCGTATCCTCAGTCTCATTTCCTTCGTTTTCTTCCTTTCCCCGATGTAACAGCCCAGATGCTTGCATGCAAAGGATCTCATCATTCTTCCTTGCTTCTTCACAAAAGAGCCAAAGGGAGAAAGCTCTGTAAGGCTGTAAATAGCCATTGGTCCTTTCTAACTGTTAAAAGGATACACTTTTGCTTTGGCACCAAGCAACCGGGTGGAATTCTAGGATGGGGCTTTTGGTGATTTTAAGAACTAAATGGAACCTTTCTCTTTTCCCTGGGAGTATCCCACTCTTGGACAGGAGGAGCTTTTTTCCCCCTGTTCCTTTCCTCCATTTGACATCAGTAAAAGTTTTGAATATCACAAAATTGATTTGGCTGTAAATGGAGAAAAAATTGCTGTTGCTTAGTCATGAAGTCATGTCTGACTCTCTTGCAACCCCATGGACTGTAGCCGGCCATACTCCTCTGCCCATGGGATTCTCCAGGCCAAGAATACTGGAGCGGGTTGCCATGCCCTCCTCCAGGGCCTCTTCCCAAACCCGGACACTGAACCTGCACCTCCTGCACTGGCAGTGGATTCTTTACCGCTGAGCCACCCAAGAAGCCCGGGAGCAACAGCACCAAAGAGACGAAAACCCTTAAAGGACCCAAAAGTCATAGATGAGTCTTCGAGTCTGGTCCTGTGGTTTTACATATACCAACAACTTTAACATGGCCAGGTGGACAGTATGTGGTAACAGGGCCCCGTGCTGACCCCACCTAAAACCCCTCATGGAGACCCTAACACGTACTGCGGCCACGCCTTGTTACAATAAAATATCCCCCTCTCAGTCGGGGGTTCGTTGGCCTCATTAGATCGCTTACCCAAAGTGTACCCAGGGGGAATCTTCTTTAGGGGCAGTGAAACATTCCCCTATTTTAAAGCCAAATTCAAGACCAACAAAACACAAATGGCACACAAATGCTAGCCTCAGAGAAAAACGAAAACAGAGACTGGTTCACAAATGGGGTAAAAGTTCAGCAACTGTTACCTCTTTCCCACGGGGCACCCCTCCTCGAATACAAAAAAAAACCCTGACTTATTATGGAGAAAAAAGCCCCTACAGAGAGGAAATAAAACTTCTGGGTGCATACACTGGAGCGGCCTACCCCACTGTAGGCAGTTTGCCCTCTCCCCAATGTTGATTCCTTCCTCCAACTGCCAAGCACTGGGTCAGCCAGTGCCACCTTGGGGAACTGTGAAGCAATGACTGGCATCCGCAGCTGCTTAGAGTCTCACCCAGAAACCTCCCAGGGTGGCGAGGGGGCCGAGGCATCTGGCCACAGGCAGCAAGGCCCCTGGTTGGCTCCCTAGGATTTGTTACCTAATCCAAGCTCTCACTGCTTGCTGTGCTGTATCCATGAGTTCCAGGAAACACTTGCTCAGGACAATGCAGAGAGTGGAGTGCGGTCTATTACAGCAGTGGGCCCAAGGCAGAGTCTCCTCTTAGCCAAGGACCCCAACTGGTTTCTGTGAAAACCTTATATACCCTAAGTGTATGTGCCCAAACCCACCTCCCCAAATGCCCTGAAATTAGTCTGAGCAAAGAAAAAGAAAGATACAATCAGTTAACTGGTATACCTTAACTCTAGGGAGTTAACACTGGACAATTATCAATAGGCCTGTGGTCATACCCCAAGAAGCATAATAGAATGCATGATTCTATTTGTTCACACAGATCATGAGAGTGTTCTTTTGGGCAATGGGCAGTCGAGGTACGAGCCCTGGGGCTCTTCCTTCTGGGGGCCTGCTTTTCCAGTTGGTATGTTGCTTCCAGAGATGCCGGCATCCAGCCCCGGTGGATCTAGGGAATTCGAAGTGGGTACAGAGTCAGAGTCTGGAAAAGGACTATTTAATTAGGAATATAAAGAGAGATTAATGGGAGGTGGGAGGGGGGTTCATGTTTGGGAGTTCGTGTAAAAAAATAAATAAATACAAAAAAAATAAAAAATAAAAAATAAATAAAACCAAAAAAAAAAAAAAAAGAGAGAGATTAGGAAAGAATAGTGTAGTGGGAAATTTACTGGAGAAAAGAGGCTGAATAACTTGGCTTATGTGGAAAGCCAATAAAGTTCCAGACAAGAAACCTGCACCGTCTACGTTGGGCCACCAGCGCCCACTTCAATATCGAAGGGTGCCCCGCCTTAGGCTCCCTTTCGCGTGGATCTTAAAAGCCAGGGCAAGTAAGTAGACTCGGCGAGCCTCCCTGCTCCAGATGGGAATTCAGCCAGAAAAGGAGAGGGAGGGAAAGGGAGAAAGAGAGAGACACGGGGGGAGCCAGATTTCTAAGAAACTAGTTCGAGAGACTAGTCTAAGAAACTGGTCCATCCTTTATTGTTCAGAAGGCTTTTTATACTTTTGATTATACATAGAAATCAATGGATAATACAAAATTATGCAGTGTCAGCAGCCCTGACTCTTATCGAGACCAGGCTTTTTCTCTGCATACCTAGTTGTATAGACAAGTCTTGGGTGATTTACATCATCTTCTGGCCAGAAGGCCAATTAACATTGTACAGCCCTTTTCTGATAAGGGTAATAGTGTTGTTCTTCCCAAAGTCTGGTGCCACTCTCAGAAAGCAATAAATAAAGTTACATTCTTACATAGCAAGGATACAACAATTTATAACAAGAAAGTGGAGTACAGTGATTTATAACAAAGAGAAAATTCATTAACGCAAAAGTCTAGTATTGCTAACATCAAAACTACTATATTCCTATTTCTGCATCCCGTTTACATTGATTAATATCCTCCCAGGTGCCTAAAAGATAAAGGATATGGAGGCCTGGTGGCAAACATTAACTCAACAAACTTTTCACCAAACTAATTCTTAGCTCCAAAAGGCTCTGTATCTTTAAGATGTTTTGAGCTTCGTGCCTCTCACAGTTGGGGGCTGTAAACATCCATAAGTTGTAAAGTCCGGGCAGACCTGTCAGATAAGTTAGAAAGCCATCAAAGCGGTTTAAGCCAAGACATTCTTTTTATATGCAGGAGACTCTTAACTGGAGCTCTGAATTAACTCTTTCCAGAGAAAAGGTGGTAATGTCAGAAGAGTATATAGTATAGCAGACAGTGAACAGACAGATTCTGGTTTGGGGGCAGATGCTCAGACAGAGGACCCCGTGAGCCCTGACTCGCCTTGCCCATCAGGCCTCTCCGCATGACCTTGTCATGGGTGGGCTCTCCCGTGCTGGCTCCCGGTACATAGATCCTGGGTGTATAGCTCATAGTCCACAGTCTGGCCCAGGATGGAGTCTTGCTTTCAGGATGGAGCCTGTTTTGTTTCCTCCTTCATTAGCACTGTATGCCAACAAATCGAGAAACAAGTTGTTGGGACAAGGAAGAAGGACTTTATTCAGAAAGCCAGCAGACCAGAAAGATCATGGACTCAGGCCCCAAAGAATCCTCTTTCCTGAGTTAGGATTCAGGCTGTTTTCCTACTAAAAGGGAAAGGAGTCAAGTCAACCATTTCCTGGTTCCAATCAGACTCAGAAGGGATGTGCTCCTTTCTTCCTTCCTGCAGCCTCTCACAGGTGGGCCTAGTCGGGAATGTTTCCTGTGAGCTAAACGAAGGTATTTTAGTTTAACACTCCTTATCTGGGAGGCAGGGTTCCCAGAGATGGGCCATTATGTATAATTCAAGCTTACATGCAACATCCTTTTACTGATTAACTTGCAGAGTACAAACGTTCTTCCCTATTACAATAGAATGACATTTTAAAAATGCTGAAAGCCTGAAATTTCATATCAAACAAAATATCCTTGCAAAACACAAGCAAAAAAAAAAAAAACAAGTTTCAGATAATCAAGGCATATCTGCCCTACAAGAAAAAAAAATAGTCTGTAAACCAAAAGGAAATTAAATTCAATGATATTTTGGAATTGCAGTTAGAGAGACTATTGACAATATAAGTGGTTTAAAGCTATGTTTCTTTCTTTTCTTAAATTCTTTACAAACAATTGACTATTTTAAATTCAAATATAATAACTGTACGGGGCTTCTTTCGAGACTCAGAGGTAAAAGAATCCACCTGCCAAAGCAGAAGACACAGGTTTGATTCCTGAGTCGGGCAGAGCCCTTGGAGTAGGAAATGGCAACCCACTCCGGTATTCTTGCCTGGAGAGTCGCACGGACGGAAAAGCCTGGCAGGCTCCTCCCTGTATCCCCCCCAAAGGGTCAGATACAACTTAGAGACTAGACAGTAAGAGCATAGTAACTGTACAGCAGAGTTACGGTAAATGCAGAAGATGACACTTTAACAATAGCACAGAAGGGAGCAAGTGGAATTGTTTTACCTTTGGTGTGAAATGGGATAACATTACTTTAAAGCAGAATGCCGTGGAGAAGTGAAGTGACCACAGGGAGTCAGTCGGGCCCTCCTGCCCCACTGTCTCACAGCCTCACACTGCATGTCTATGCTCTGTGCAACACTGCTTCCCCTGGGGGCACTGGGCCACTTTGGTCTGTCTCAGTGTCTCAGTAGTCTTTGAAGCAGAGAAGGCGATGGCACCCCACTCCAGTACTCTTGCCTAGAAAGTCCCATGGATGGAGGAGCCTGCTGGGCTGCAATCCACGGGGTCTCTAGGAGTCGGACACAACTGAGCGACTTCCCTTTCACTTTTCACTTTCATGCATTGGAGAAGGAAATGGCAACCCACTCCAGTGTTCTTGCCTGGAGAATCCCAGGGACGGGGGAGCTTGATGGGCTGCCATCTATGGGGTCGCACAGAGTCAGACATGATTGAAGTGACTTAGCAGCAGCAGTAGCAGTCTTTGAAGACTCGCCGCCGCCACTGCTGCTGCTGCTTCCTGGGGAAAATAAATGTCTGCAGTCCCCACAGCTCTTTGAGCCTTCTTCCAACTTCCCTAATCTGCAGTTCCGTTCAGCTGCTCAGTCATGTCTGACTCTTTGCGACCCCATGGACTGCAGCATGCCAGGCTTCCCTGTCCATCACCAACTCCCAGAGTTTGCTCAAACTCATGTCCGTTGAGTTACTAATGCCATCCAACCATCTCATCCTCCGTCATTCCCTTCTCCTCCCACCTTCAATCTTTCCCAGCATCAGGGTCTTTTCCAATAAGTCAGCTCTTCACATGAGGTGGCCAAAAAGTATTGGAGTTTCAGCTTCAGCATCAGTCCTTCCAGGGAACACCCAGAACTGATCTCCTTTACGAAGGACTGGTTGGATCTTCTTGCAGTCCAAGGGACTCTCAAGAGTTTTCTCCAACACTACAGTTCAAAAGCATCAATTCTTCCATACTCAGCTTTCTTTATAGTCCAAGTCTCACATCCACACATGACTACTGGAAAAACCATAGCCTTGACGAGACGGCCCTTTGTTGACAAAGTAATGTCTCTGCTTTTGAATATGCTGACTAGGTTGGTCATAACTTTTCTTCCAAGGAGTAAGTGTCTTTTAATTTCACAGCTGCAGTCATCATCTGCAGTGATTTTGGAGCCTCAAAAAATAAAGTCAGCCACTGTTTGCACTATTTCCCCATCTATTTCCCATGAAGTGATGGGACCGGATGTCATGATCTTAGTTTTCTGAATGTTGAGCTTTAAGCCAACTTTTTCAGTCTCCTCTTTCACTTTCATCAAGAGGCTCTTTAGTTCTTCTTCACTTTCTGCCATAAGGGTGGTGTCATCTGCATATTTGAGGTTATTGATATTTCTCCCAGCAGTTAGCATGGACCAAATGTCTTATGGACTTCTTGGATAGGACCAAATACCCTGCAAGGGCAATGACAAGTGTCCTTGTAAGAGGGACACAGAAGGAGATTAGAATACATAAGAGAAGACTATCTAAAGATGATGGAAGTAGGGAGATGTAGAATCACAAGCCTAGNCTCCCAGCAGTTAGCATGGACCAAATGTCTTATGGACTTCTTGGATAGGACCAAATACCCTGCAAGGGCAATGACAAGTGTCCTTGTAAGAGGGACACAGAAGGAGATTAGAATACATAAGAGAAGACTATCTAAAGATGATGGAAGTAGGGAGATGTAGAATCACAAGCCTAGGGATGTGGAAAACTTCTTTGCTCTCAAAAGGCAAGTGCATAGATTCTCCCCTAAAGACTCCAGAAGCTGGCTTTGCCAACACTTATTTTTATCCCATAAGACCCATTTACGGTGTCCCTGGTGGCTCAGAAAACAAAGAATCCTCCTGCAATGAAGGAGACTTGGGTTTGATCCCTGGGTCAAGAAGATCCCCTGGAGAAGGAAATGGCCACCCACTCCAGTATTCCAGCCTGGAGGATTCTATGAACAGAGGAGCCTGGAAGGCTACAGTCCATGGGGTCACAAAGAGTTGGACATGACTGAGCAAACAATGTTTTCACACTTTCACTTTCAAAACCCATTTTAAGTTTCTGACTACCAGAAACATAAGGTAATAATTGTTGCTTTAAGTCACTAAGTTTTTAAAATAGTTTTTATTGCAGTATAGTTTGTTTACCTGGTTTACAATTTTGGGTTAGTTTCAGGCGTGCAGCAAGGGGACTCTTTATATGTTTACATATATCCACCCTCCTTAGATTCTTTCCCCATGCAGGCCATTACAAAGTGTCAAGTGGGGCTCCTTGTGCTCTACAGTAGATCCTTATTAGTTATCTATTTTATATATAGTGGTGTGTATACGTCAATCCCAATCTCCCAATTTATCTTTCTCCTCCCTTATCCCCTGGCGACTACAAGATTGTTTTCTGTATCTGTGACTCTGTTTGCTAGGTAGATAAGTTCATTTGTATCCCTTTTTAAGATTTCACATATACATATATCATGTGATATTTGTTTTTCTGTGTCTGACTTACTTTAGTCAGTGTGACAACTTTAGATCCAACCATTTTGTTGCAAATGGCATTATTTTTCTTTTTATGGCTGAGCAACACGCTGTTGTACGTTTTTACCACATCCTCCTTATGCATTCCTCTGCTGATGGACATTTAGGTTGCTCCCNGTCTCAAAAGGCAAGTGCATAGATTCTCCCCTAAAGACTCCAGAAGCTGGCTTTGCCAACACTTATTTTTATCCCATAAGACCCATTTACGGTGTCCCTGGTGGCTCAGAAAACAAAGAATCCTCCTGCAATGAAGGAGACTTGGGTTTGATCCCTGGGTCAAGAAGATCCCCTGGAGAAGGAAATGGCCACCCACTCCAGTATTCCAGCCTGGAGGATTCTATGAACAGAGGAGCCTGGAAGGCTACAGTCCATGGGGTCACAAAGAGTTGGACATGACTGAGCAAACAATGTTTTCACACTTTCACTTTCAAAACCCATTTTAAGTTTCTGACTACCAGAAACATAAGGTAATAATTGTTGCTTTAAGTCACTAAGTTTTTAAAATAGTTTTTATTGCAGTATAGTTTGTTTACCTGGTTTACAATTTTGGGTTAGTTTCAGGCGTGCAGCAAGGGGACTCTTTATATGTTTACATATATCCACCCTCCTTAGATTCTTTCCCCATGCAGGCCATTACAAAGTGTCAAGTGGGGCTCCTTGTGCTCTACAGTAGATCCTTATTAGTTATCTATTTTATATATAGTGGTGTGTATACGTCAATCCCAATCTCCCAATTTATCTTTCTCCTCCCTTATCCCCTGGCGACTACAAGTTTGTTTTCTGTATCTGTGACTCTGTTTGCTAGGTAGATAAGTTCATTTGTATCCCTTTTTAAGATTTCACATATACATATATCATGTGATATTTGTTTTTCTGTGTCTGACTTACTTTAGTCAGTGTGACAACTTTAGATCCAACCATTTTGTTGCAAATGGCATTATTTTTCTTTTTATGGCTGAGCAACACGCTGTTGTACGTTTTTACCACATCCTCCTTATGCATTCCTCTGCTGATGGACATTTAGGTTGCTCCCATGTCTTGGCTGTTGTAAATAGTGCTGCAACGAACATTGGGGTGCATGTATATCTTTTAAATCATTGTTTTCTCGGGATATATGTCCAGGAGTGGGATTGATGGATCATATGGTAGATCATGTCACTGGATCATCAGTCACTAAATTTGTGGTAATTTGTTACAACAACAATAGGAAACTAATACAGCATAGATCTAAAATCTTATTGAAAATATGAAGTTAGGCTATACAACTCAACTTAACCAAGTTTCTGTGATAAAAGCTAGTCAGAAAACCAAACTTTCACTGGTGGCCACATAATTTAATTCAGTATAGTACCTCAAAGAACTTTTGAGGGCACCCAAGACCAAAAGCAATGATGCTGAAGCGTTCTGAAAGATCCTTTGGGAGACTCTGTAGGAAGAAGAAAAGAACACCAGAGAAGAGACTTTCAAAGGAGACATTTTATTTTCTAATTAGAAGCATGAAAAAGCAAAATTCTTCCCTGAAAGAAGTCTTCTTCAAAGAAGAAAATGAGATATGTTAGCACTAATGATTGACACTGGGTAACTTCAACTCTGAGACATTTCTCACTGTAAAGGAAAAGCATGACAGCAAGGAGCCAAGCTTCTAGTGTTTTGTAATATACAAGAGAAAGAAGATAAAACTATTATGGAAGTGTGGCCTGGGCAACGCCTGAGCCCCAGATAAGTGGCTGGTTTTTCTTGCTAGTGTAGACTATCACATTTGTTCTCACTGTAAAGGAAAAGCATGACAGCAAGGAGCCAAGCTTCTAGTGTTTTGTAATATACAAGAGAAAGAAGATAAAACTATTATGGAAGTGTGGCCTGGGCAACGCCTGAGCCCCAGATAAGTGGCTGGTTTTTCTTGCTAGTGTAGACTATCACATTTGTTTGCACTGATGGTTTTTTTTCCCCTGATAAGAAACACTTGAAATGGACGATAGTACAATCAACAGTATTCCTTCGGGGTGCATCTCCACTGATGCCAGCCGCAAGGAGCATTCTTGAAGCCAAAACTGAGCAATCCCTGTTGACTTTTTTCTTTATCTTCTGCCACATTGATATAAAATGGCATTTTTTTGGAAAAAAAATATGCTATACTGTGGCAACCCATTTGCCACATGTGGCCTTGGCCTCGGTATTTGGGGAAAGTGTAACCCATTCTTATCTCACAGGACTGTTCTGTCAGAAACCAAGAGATGGGGTTCCCTTCTGAACTCAGAATACCAAATCCTGTAAAATTCTGGAGACAGCGTTCAACATATTTCAAGCTCTTCTCATTTTTTCCCAACTCCCAGTGCTCATTCACAAGCCTTGCATGCGAAACATCCAAGAAGATGCTCTGAAAGGTTTCTTTCCTGTCAAGAAAAAAATGTACATTTATTCAGCCAACATTTAGAAAGCATCAGGAAGGCAGAAAATATGACACCTCCCTTTCTTGAAGGATCCACAGCCCAGAGGAAGAAATAGATGTACACTTCACACACACACACAACTATTTATATGCCTACTTTAAAATGTTCCCAAATAATTGAAAGTGAGAAAGTCCTCAGTCATTTATGATACATTTAATAGCAGAGAGTTGGCTAGGTATAGTATAGCATATCTCAAAAAGCCCAACCAAACACCCCAACAAAGGAGAATAACAGTACATGTTCCTAAAAGAACAAGGATTATAAGCCATGCAACCTTCCATGTGGCTGGATTTTCTTTAAAGTGTCTTGTATGAAAAATGCGGAATTGAGAGGTACAAGCTACAATGTATAAAAGGGGTAGCTTACAAGGATATGCAGTGCAAGGAAACATATTCATTATGTTGAGATGACTTTTAAATGAAATATAGCCTAAAAAATATGGAGCTTCTATACCGTACACCTGAAACTAATATGATGTAAATCAACTAAACTTCCATTTAAAAATTTAGATTTCAAATTATACTTCACAAAATATCTAAATACACAAGATAATGTTTCTTCTTAGCTTACAAGGATATGCAGTGCAAGGAAACATATTCATTATGTTGAGATGACTTTTAAATGAAATATAGCCTAAAAAATATGGAGCTTCTATACCGTACACCTGAAACTAATATGATGTAAATCAACTAAACTTCCATTTAAAAATTTAGATTTCAAATTATACTTCACAAAATATCTAAATACACAAGATAATGTTTCTTCCAACAGATAGTTCAACAAAATATACACCACAGGGAGATGAGAGCCATGTTGATCTTATGGCTTCATGTGTCCCAAAACCCATCACCACATACCACTAGAGAAGTACAAAAATGCAGTTTCAGGAGCAGAAACATAGGAAAAAATCGGATTTTTTTGTGTGACAATAATCAGGATTTGAGCCCTGATTCTATTATTGGACAAGTTACCTGAGACTGCGTTTTCTCATCTGCAAAATCAGAATAACATTTTCTGTGGGAAGCTGTGGTTGGCACAGAAGGAAGATCTCAAAGAAGTTCTACCCCTTCTCAAGCAGGAAGAGTTTCCAGGAGATTGTCAGTTTCAAAGTCACTTCACATTTGCCATTGGGTGGGGTCACAAGGGCTCTCAACCATCTACACATAAGTGAGGCTTTCTCTCTATCATCCTCAAACTGAATCTGGTCCTACTCCCTCAGAGATCTCCAGCATCCTCACACGCCTTCCTCCTGTGCTACGGTTAAACCCAGAGAGGCAAGACATCCAAATATATATTTGGATTTAGAGGAAATAAGGAACCACCTTAGGACAGGCACTTCATTCCAGATTTCCAGTTATAATGTCAAGTATTACTTAATCCCTATCTACCATTTTTCTCCATGCAAACATTTCTTTTATGATTCTCGTGGGAACACAGTTGAGCCAGAGCAGGGTTCAAATATTATTGACTATGTGTTTAGTGTATATTTAGATTTTATTTATTTTTTGATGTAGTGAGACAATTATTAACCATAAATGGATGTCAGTGGAAAATAATTGTTTCCTTTTTCTCTGATTCCTTATCACACAGTTACCTTCTCCAGAGGCAACTAGTGATGTGATAAATTTGTGTAACTTTCCAGAGGCATTGTTTGGAATTTTAGATGTGCTCTGCTGTGATGACACACTGTCTACATGATTCTGCCCATCTTAGTTGTTGCTGATGTTGGTGCTTCACTAAGAACATATTTTTCTTGTTGCTGTTGCTTCAGAATATGTTTTTGGAATTGCGTCCTTATTGGTTCACAGAGGGCTGCTTCATTCTTGTTATCGGCTATATATTATTCCAGCATTTGGAATGTACCATAGTAAATCTATCCATGTCCCTACTGAAGGATGGGTTTTTTAAAATATGTTAGGCTATCATATGTTCATACATCATGAACACCAACCAGTTTGGTAAAATCTTCCATTTAATGCACATATTTTGTTACCCAGGCATTTCAATTCTAGGAGTTCAGTTTTCAACAATACTTATACAACTTGTGCGATGATCTATTGGTGAAGACATTTATTGCAGAATTTTTGTTATCAGGAAGAACTGGAGAGAAGTCAAGTGTGTAAATACGGTCACACAGAATTGTACATCTCCCTCTTGAGGTAATCTATGCAGCTGTCAAAATAAATGAAGGATGCCTGTATGAGCTTACTTGAAAGAGGTATGTAACGCATTGCTGAGTGAAAAGAGTAAATTGCAGTATAGTCATGCATATGTTGTAGAGAAAAAAACTGACAAAACAACTCATACATACAGAGTGCTAAAAGCAGTGCTAAGAGTATCTACACATGGACAGAAAGATTTCTGGAAATCCAAGTGGGCAAGCCTTCACTTTTTACTTTGTATATTTGTATCCTTTGCATAGGGCTTCCCTGGTGGATCAGTGATAAAGAATTTTGCAATGCAGAAGATGCAGGTTTGATCCCTGGGTTGGGAAGATCCTTTGGAGAAGGAAATGGCAACCCACTCAAGTTTTCTTTCCTGGGAAACCCATGGACAGAGGAGCCTGGCGGGTACAGTCCATTGGGGTTGCAAAAGAGTCAAGTACAACTTGGCAACTACACACACACACACACACACGGATTTTGCATAGTATGAAGTTGTTGTTGTTGTTGTTGTTGTCAAAAAATAAATAGCTTCAGTAAAAGTTTTTCAGTTCCACCATGATGTCCAATATTCTTCTGGGAGCAATCTTGTGAGATCTAAGGAAGTTGAAAAGAACCTACTCTAACGAAGTTCCTGCCCAAGCTCAGCAAACATTACCTAACACAGTTCTCTTTCTTACCTGTGCAGCTCTGAACACCATGATAATTTAGTCTCAGATCCTACATTTACAAGTCTGGCCCATAGTGCAACTGAACTATTCTGTCAGAAATTTCAGAAGCAATAGGTAAAAATCTCACCTTTTGTCTTCAAGCACTTTAGGGGTTTTTAACAACTTCATCAAATCCATCTTGTCACCACTCGATTCCTCAAGCGTTGGTTTTTCAAACACAAAAAGCATGGTTCTCAGATAATCCACCTGCACTGATTTTGATGCTGCAGCTTTCTGTAATGCCTCACCCAAGCTCTCTTGACAACCTGTGGAGAGGAGAAACGCGAGCATCGTTTCACCCCCTTTCACATCCGCTATGAACTAAGTGAGACAACTCTGGCTTTAGCTTAGACCAGTCACCTTGGATCTGGAAGACTTGGTCCCAGTTGATGACCTGTGGGCACGTTAGGACTTCCTCTAACTTGTCAGGAGCTTTGGTGAAGACGTGGTAAGTGTTGGTATAATAATCCAGGTCATCCTTCATCTCCTGACGTAACAAATAGCAAACACATTTACACAGTGACAGCGTTCACAAAATGCTCTGCCTGTGTCCCGAGTGCTAGAGACTAATTTGCTGGATAGGCTCTGTTGCTGTTGTGTGAGAGAGGTGCAGACATTTCCGTGGACTCCCCTGTAGAATAAGCCACTGGAAGGGGCTCCTCCTGGTGGTGCCCTGGAGTCAGCTGCCCCTGGGGCGATGGGCAAGCAGTCCCAGTGTCTGAGATGGAAAGTGCAGCAGAAACAGTGCGTGTTAAAGGCCCCAAAGAGTGGGGGCTTGCTGGGGGGAGGGAAGCACACAGAACAGGGTTGGGGTCCAAGCTCCTGGTCTGTGAGGAGGTGTCGCATCGGCTAATTCTGAAAGGGAACTCCCAGGCGGCACTAGTGGCCAAGAACCCGCCCGCCGGTGCAGGAGAGGTGAGAGATGCGGGTTCAATCCCTGGGCTGGAAGGATCCCCTGGAGGAGGGCACTGCACCCCACTCCAGTATTCCGGCCTGGAGAATGCCCTGGACAGGGGAGCCTGGCTCGCCCCCGGGCCGCTGCAGGCGACGCTGTGTTCTAGCACCCCTGATGACCATCTGCATGGATAAGGGGCCGGGGGCTGTTAGAGTGTCGCTACTCTGGAAGGATGCCATTCGCGACTCGTACTCCCCTGAAAGATGAAGACGCTCTTACGAAACAAACGTGGCATCTGCTGTTTCACAAACCTCTGGCGTCGTCATTTTTGTCAGCTCCATCTTCTGTGTTACGAAAGCAGCGGTCTTAGGCCTCACCCTCAGCACTGCTCAAAGTGCTGTCGGGTAGCGGTTATCCCGTCACAGGGGAAGCAAAACGCTTCCTGACCATTTGCAACCGCAGGCATCCAGGATGAGGCGGGTGCCTCTCAGCGGAGTCTTGACAGGAGAGAGCTGCCTGAATGGAATTCTAGAGCAACTGCCAGGTCCCGGACTACTGGCTCTGCGGTCCACTCCCGCGCTTCCTCTCACCATCCCGCCCTCTCCTCCAAGCAACCCTTGCCAAATCTGCATGGATCAGGTGTGTCAAGATCCTCCCCCGACCCCCGCCGGCCCCTCGCTGTAGCCCCTCTCCCCATCCTGAGGGGGAGCGGCCTGACCCTCAGGAGCCGGGGGCCTCACCTCCTTCTGAGGCCGTATGACGACTGTCTGATACTCTGGCCAGGCGTCCACCAGCACCTCCAGGTTGAACGGGTTTTTATTTCTAATGTGGAAAAGGGTGCCATACACCTACAAGCACAGAGACAAAGCAGGAGAGGATGATGCTTCTCTTTGAGACAGGGTCTTGCCGGTGGCATGGGAAGTAAAAACAGGACTTAGAAGGACTTGATGCGGGTCTTCCCTCATAGTCCAGGGGCTAAGACTCCCAGCCCCCAGTGCAGGGGGCCCAGGTTCCATCCCTGATCAGGGAACTGGATCCCACATGGCGCAGCTAAGGGCTCACATGCTGCGGCGAGAGATCCCATGCGCGGCAACTGAGGCCCAGTGCAGCCACAGAAACAAATAAACATTTTTTTTAATAGAAGGACTTGAAACGGCAGGATTAGTGTTTCCAGGATGGCACGTTGGACTATTCGTCAAAAGACATACTGCAATACGGTGCAGGAAGGATCCCCCAAAATCCAAGTTAATAACAAATGAACTGGCTTCTCTAACATGTATTCATTCATTTTTTGAAAAATCCATACTATTGATATTTTTCTTATTTTAAACTTTAATACCACACCATTTATTCAGCATCTGTCTATTATATATTACATTTGTGTCAAATATGGAGAATTCAAAGGTGGATATGATGTAGCCACTGCCTTCAAATTATGTCTACAAGGGCAAAGAGATACACAGTCTAATCTTAAAAAGGCACGTGTTCTGATAGGTCTGTGCACATGGTCAGGTGGGGTCGCAAAAAGGCAAAGTCACTACCTGTCCAGAAGTGGTGGGAGACTTACAGAAAAAATTAACATTTAAATGGGACCGTGAAAAATAAATGAACCTGGTGAAGTAAAGAAAGGGGAAGACAAACAATTTCCATTAGGAGAAGGAGCGTGATTGGAGGCTCGAAGGTGCTGAGATTCGATCCCACCTGCTCAACTGTGAGGGGTCAGTGATTGTAGCGCATAGTACATCTTCCATGTTGGGAAATGAAGAGACTTTTTAAATAAATGTTTATATATCCAGTTAAGGAGTATGGGCTTTAATGCTTTGGGCATGAACCACCACTAGCATTTTAAAACAAGGGAGTGATATGATCATATGTGTGTCAGATAGATACTCTGTTTATCAAGGTGCAGGTGACCAATAGCTTGGGACAGGTAAGGAAGGCCACTTCACATAGCAGCAGAACTGACTCAAAAGACATTGTAGGGTCTTTCCGAGTGGTCTAGTGGCTCAGACCCTGAGCTCCCAGCGTGGCAGGGAGCAGGCTCGACCCCTGGTCAGGGGGCTAGACCCTGCATGCTAAGACCCAGCGCAGATAAATGAGCAAAAATCAACTTTAAAATGATATTGTGCATGTATGCCTGAGTCCCTGTGCTTTTCGCCTGAAACTGCCACGACATTGCTAATCAGCTATACCCCAATACAAAAAAGAAAGCTTTTTTAAAAGATACTGAAGACTCCCCAGGGAAGTAAAGGAGGTGATTGGATGTGGGTGTTAAGATAGTCCCAGGCAGGAGGAATCTTGGACTTGCACCTCCATCTGCCCTGGAAAGTCCTGACCCAGAGTCTATCTTCACACCTTAGTCCTCTCTTCCCCCATCTCCCCTTACTCCCTTACCTTCAAGGACTCAGGGATGCTCTCTTCTAAGGATTCATACAAGATCTGAAGTTGCTGGGGTTCACGAAGCACAAACATCTTATGTAGCACCCAAGCCCCTTCCCTGAGGAAGACACTCTGAGGAAAGAAACACACCAACAAAAACACCTGGAGATCTGAGACAGGTATCCTGGAAGAGCAAGAAGTCCCCGAGGACAGCCACGCATTGCTCGAGGTACAGTATCGTACCCAAGGTTGTGCCCAAGTACCAACTGGCAAAATCCAGAAACTGGAACTATATGTTAGCAACCTTGAAAACAGAGAAAATCTTGTATTCAACAATTCCACTTCTAGGAACTCATACCAAGGAGATAATAGCAGACACCTATAAGAATGAAAACTTAAGAAAATATACTGAAACAACATAGTATGTGAGTAAGATACACTCATGAACATTCTTCAGTCTCATACACACAAATATCTGACTGCATATATAATTATATTATATATATGTATATTACATGTACTCGATCAAGGAATATAGAATACTTAAAGACATTATACAAGAGTAGCCATATTTTCTAAAAATTAACAAATACAAGAAATTCCAAGCAATTTTGATGGCTTATAGGAGAGACAGCAAATTTTTTTTAAATCTCGACAATCCTGAAAAATCCAACATCCTGTGTATGTGTTTATGTGCGCTCAGTCATGTCCAACTCTTCGTGACCCCATGGACTGCAGCCTGCCGGGCTCCTCTGCCCTTGGAGTTTTCCAGGCAAGAAAACTGGAGCAGGTTGCTGTTTCCTTCTCCAGGAGATCTTCCCAACCCAGAGATCGAGCCCGTATCTCTTGCATCTCCTGCAGTGGCAGGCAGACTCTCTATCACTAGTGCCACCTGAGAAGCCTTGATGTGTGTGGGGAAAACAGTGAAAGTGTTAGTTGCTAAGTTGTGTCTGACTCTTTGTGACCCCATGGACGGGAGCGCCTCTGTCCACGGAATTCTCCAGGCAAGAAATACTGGAGTGAGTAGTCATTCCCTTCTCCAGGGGATCTTCCTGACTCAGGGATCAAACCCAGGCCTCCTGTACTGCAAGCAGACTCCACTGTCTGGGCCACCAGGGAAGCGCATACGTGCGTAGAGCCGAAACAAGACAAATGGAAATGGAATGGCCAAGAACACGATCGCTGGAGTAGGCAGTCACGTTATTGGAATGTCTCTGAGCTTCACTTTCTTTGTCTATAAAATAGGCATAATAATAACTCCTTTGTAGGCTGTTTGGAGGATTATGTCATCGCAAAATGTATGTGACGTGTTTTGCAAAGTGATAGATGGTATGTGTGTGTGCGTGTGTGTATGTATGTGTAAATGTGTGTGTGTGTATGTATGTATATATATACTTGAGGGAAAATTAGAAGATCTTCAAATTCAAGCAAGGGAAAATAGGATTTGAATGGCTTCTGATGTTCGTTAGTGAAAGTACAGACTGGGAATACACACAGGGATTCCCCAGCATTGCTTAAGACCAGGTTCAGATGAAAACCCTCACTTGGAAGGGGTATTTATCCATACAGGTGAGCTCAGCACCCAGAGACTAGAGGCAGAAGAGACAGACTGAAACAAACCAGGGTTAGATTTTCCAGGCTTAGACCAGCCAAAAAGATAAGTGGCAAAGTAAATATTTGAGAACGAGACGATGACACTCGAAACTGAATTTGTGGGTTCTAGGTGCGAGAAGGGGTTTCCCTGATGCCTCAGATGGTAAAAAACCCACCTGCAGTGCAGGAGACCCGGTTTTGATCCCTGGGCTGGGATGGTTTCCTGGAGAAGAGAAGGGAAAGGCAACCCACAGCAGCATGCTTGCCTGGAGAATCTACATGGACAGAGGGGCTTGGCGGGCTGCCATCCATGGAGTCACAAAGAGTTGGACACAACTGAGCAAAACTAACACTTTTACTTTCAGGAAAGAGAAAGAAAGAAGTAAAATAGGAGACAGGTCCAACCAAGTGGGAAAAGATGTAGAGCGTACGATGAATTTACTTTATGAGGCTAAGAGAATAGCAGTGGCGATGGACAGGGGAATATATTCATAGAACAGGGGGTTGGAATGAGGAATTAGGCTGTTAGAGGTAAGGCTGTCAGAGGTAGATCAGTTCTGAATAGATGGCTGTAGGCTTCAAGATGAAGGGAAGGGACTGGGAGATGCAGGTGTCAGACCCATCACCAGAATGTGGCCAGCGTTTGAGGGTAAAGTGCCAAATATATCAATAAACAGAGCGAGATCTGGCAGAAAGTAGCCTGAAAGAGTAAAGCTTCATCTTAGCCATGTGGCCCGGCACTCAAAGGAAGACGTTTGCTATGCAAGTAACACTTTCAAAGCATGGATTGAAGACCAGGGGCATGCAGACTCTCATCTTTACTCAGGATTCCTATGAGTGCCTGAAGGGTGGCAGGAAAAGGCACGGGTTGGTCAGTAGTCTATAATTCAGGGAAAGGATCTGAGAAGCCTGACAGTTCAAACCACTGGCTTTGTACTCAAAACACTTTATTTTCAAAGAACTTTCTAGCTCCAGGGACCTACAATTTCCTTGAGAAATTCGTTCTCAGCCCTGGGACACTGGTGAGTACTCTTCCAAGTTTGCAGAGGGGAAATGAATGAACAAATAAACATTCTCTAGAATCAGGCTTCCCTGGTGCCTCAGCTGGTAAAGAATCCACTTGCAAGGCAGGAGACCCTGGTTTGATTCCTGGGTTGGGAAGATCCCCTGGAGAAGGGATAGGCTACACACTCCAGTATTCTTGGGCTTCCCTGGTGGCTCAGCTGGTAAAGAATCTGCCTGCAGTGTGGCAGACCCAGGTTCAATCCCTGGGTTGGGAAGATCCCCCGAAGAAGGGAAAGGCAACCCGCTCCAGTATTCTGGCCTGGAGAATTCCACGGACTATAAAATGAATGAACAAATACACGTTCTTTAGAACAGGACCCTAATCAATTGAAAGGTTGAGAAGAGACAAGAGTTTGGCTGTCTAAAACAATTCTGCTTACCTGCAGTTTCTTTGTAGACTTGTGTGCAGAGCACCTTCTGCAGTTGCTCAGAGTGACAATGGAGAAATTTCTCTAAAGGCCACAAATAGTCTCACCCACAGTAAATCCCGCCTGATTCAGATTGTCACTGTTTGGCATGAAGCTCCAAGTTGCGGATTCTTATTGAGCAAACTGGAGGTCTTGTTCGTTGACATGAATGAAGTCAGCGGCTTTGTGCGCCAGAAGAAGACTGGGAACATGCTCTGTACTGAGCAGATTCTACATTTATAAGTCTCCCATCACAGCTTGTAGCCAATTGGCTAATCAAAGCATTAATAATAAGGTAATTTGCAAAAATGACCTAGCTGCAGCAGTATTCAAATACATCATTTGGGCAAACAAAAGATGGAAACTTTGGCTTCTTTGTGAAATACTCAGCCTCGGGACTTTAAGCTCTTGTGACCTTAGCGCCTCCAGAGGTTGAGATTCCTTGCTTCCAATGCAGGTGGCACAGGTTTGATCCTTGGTCGGGGAACTAGAATCCCACAAGCCACATGGCATGGCCAAAGATAAATAAATAAATATATATAATTTTAAAAGTTAAAATTTAAAAATTCCTAAAAGAGTATGATCTACTTTAACATTTTGGAGACCCTGAAATAGAGGAAAGGGATACTGAGTCGTCAAAATCTTACCCATTTTCTGGAATATTGTGAACCAACTTGAAAAGTTTTAATCATTCAGGAAATGAGAAAGGTAAATGTTATTGTCACACAAACAAGGAAGATGATGTTGAAAGGCAACATTGTCCCTGAGGTCACAAAGCTAGCCAGCATTAATGCCTTGAGCTGAAGCCAAAGACCAGGATCTGTTATGAAACTAGGATTCTTCAGTAAGCGATCCCTCACCCCTGGCTAGGTCATATCTCCTTACAAACCTACCTCATCCACTTCAGGCGACATATTAAAAACCACTAATGAGGATTTAGAACTCGTGATCAATGAAAAGAAATAGAGGAAAACAACAGAATGGGAAAGACTAGAGGTCTCTTCAAGAAAATTAGAGATACCAAGGGAACATTTCATGCAAAGATGGGCTCGATAAAGGACAGAAATGGTATGGACCTAACAGAAGCAGAAGATATTAAGAAGAGGTCACAAGAATACACAGAAGAACTGTACAAAAAAGAGCTTCATGACCCAGAAAATCATGATGGTGTGATCACTCACCTAGAGCCAGACATCCTGGAATGTGAAGTCAAGTGGGCCTTAGAAAGCATCACTACGAACAAAGCTAGTGAAGGTGATGGCATTCCAGTTGAGCTATTTCAAATCCTGAAAGATGATGCTGTGAAAATGCTGCACTCAATATGCCAGCAAATTTGGAAAACTCAGCAGTGGCCACAGGATGGGGAAAAGTCAGTTTTCATTCTAATCCCAAAGAAAGGCAATGCCAAAGAATGCTCAAACTACCACACAATTTCACTCATCTCACATGCTAGTAAAGTAATGCTCAAAATTCTCCAAGTCAGGCTTCAGCAATACGTAAACCGTGAACTTCTTGATGTTCAAGCTGGGTTTAGAAAGGGCAGAGGAACCAGAGATCAAATTGCCAACATCCGCTGGATCATGGAAAAAGCAAGAGAGTTCCAGAAAAACATCTATTTCTGCTTGATTGAGTATGCCAAAGCCTTTGACTGTGTGGATCACAATAAACTGTGGAAAATTCCGAGAAAGATAGGAATACCAGAGCACCTGACCTGCCTC
>SJYX01013938.1:700328-763956 GCA_006410675.1 Oreotragus oreotragus | reverse complement strand
GCTTACTCCTTGGAAGAAAAGTTATGACCAACCTAGACAGTATATTCAAAAGCAGAGACATTACTTTGCCGACTAAGGTCCGTCTAGTCAAGGCTATAATTTTTCCAGTAGTCATGTATGGATGTGAGAGTTAGACTGTGAAGAAGGCTGAGTGCCAAAGAATTGATGCTTTTGAACTGTGGTGTTGGAGAAGACTCTTGAGAGTCCCTTGGACTGCAAGGAGATCCAACCAGTCCATTCTGAAGGAGATCAACCCTGAGATTTCTTTGGAAGGACTGATGCTAAAGCCGAAACTCCAGTACTTTGGCCACCTCATGTGAAGACTTGACTCATTGGAAAAGACTCTGATGCTGGGAGGGGTTGGGGGCAGGAGGAGAAGGGGACGACCGAGGATGAGATGGCTGGATGGCATCATGGACTCGATGGCCGTGAGTCTGAGTGAACTCCGGGAGATGGTGATGGACAGGGAGGCCTGGCGTGCTGCAATTCATGGGGTTGCAGAGTCGGACACGACTGAGCGACTGAACTGCACTGAACTGAGCTGAGCTGATCTATGTGCTAAGGAAGGCGACTGTTTCTTTTCCCTCTTGCCTATTTCAGTAATTCCATTTTTTTAAATCAAAAATTGTTCACACAACCTATGAAAGAATTTTTACATATTTGCTATTTTGTGTGATTAACATGTTAACAAAGTTGCTCATAGTTACACAATTTATTAATTCATCCCCTTTTAAAAATTGTCTACTTCATGCCAGGAAATGCATAATTTTTTATGTAGTTAAGATCTCACTGTGGATAGCTGAGGCTTGCACTGTTTTGAATACCACACTAAGTATTTTCAAAGAGATACAACCACATTTACAGTCACCAGCAGTTCAAGATCCTCCAGTTGAACAACTTTTGCTGAGAGTTCAGAGGTACAGAGTCTGCTGCCTGACCCGAACTTATAAACTGAGAATCTGGCTCTTCTCTTGAATCAGCGAGAGGGACTTCTTTAGAAACTGATAGAGAACAGATTTATCAAGAGGTCTCCCAACGCAAGTGTCCTACTGTCTTTTTAGAAGCTGGCAGAGAAGACTCTGGAGAAGGAAATGGCAACCCATTCCCGTGTCCTCACCTGGAAAATCCCACGGACAGAGGAGCCTGGCGGGCTACAGTCCATGGGGTCACAAAGAGTCCAACACAACTTAGGGACTAGACCATCACTATCAGAGAAGACCCTGGTCCTTGAAAGACCGTAAAGAACCTGCCCTAAGGTTTGAACACAAGAGAAGCTCCAGGTGAATTCTCCAAGAAATCAGGAATTTACTGCCAACTCAAAGCAGTGTGCAAACATGCCATCACCATCTCAAGATGACCTTGAAGGAGTCCACTCTAATATATGTCTGGGTTGGGTGACCCTTTGACCTTTGAAAAGTTGAAAGAAAGTGAAAGTGAAGTCACTGTGTCATGTCCGACTCTTTGCTACCCCGTGGACTGTAGCCCACCAGGCTCCTCCGTCCATGGGATTCTCCAGGCAAGANAACATGCCATCACCATCTCAAGATGACCTTGAAGGAGTCCACTCTAATATATGTCTGGGTTGGGTGACCCTTTGACCTTTGAAAAGTTGAAAGAAAGTGAAAGTGAAGTCACTGTGTCATGTCCGACTCTTTGCTACCCCGTGGACTGTAGCCCACCAGGCTCCTCCGTCCATGGGATTCTCCAGGCAAGAGTACTGGAGCAGGTTGCCATTTCTCCAGGAGATCTTCCAAACTCCAGGATTGAACCTGGGTCTCCCGCATTGTAGGCAGACAGTTTACCGTCTGAGCCACCAGGGAAGTCCACCTTTGACCTTTAAGTCCCTCCAAAGTGCTTTAGGAGATCTTGCAAAGTCAAGTCTCCTCTGGATCTTAGAGATTTTTATAGACAAGTGCTGACTGGTGCTCAGATGTGCACTCCTTCTTGAGGCAGCTGCTGCATCTCAGTGTCACATTGCCAAGGGTGAAGGCCAGGACATCAGTGTGAAAGCAGAGTCCCAGAGATCCCTGAGACACTCTGAGAGAATGCAGAGGGGTGGGGGGTGTGAGTCTGCACCAGCCTTCCACAGCCACCCCGCCTTGCAGTCCCCAAGCTCCAAGAGAGTCGGAGCCTCCCAGAGGTTCAGAGAAGCCCAGTTCACTGCCTTTCATCATGTTATTAGGCATATTAAAGATGTGATATTAGGCACATTCAAAGTAAGACAGATAAAAACAATTTTTAAATTATAGTAGCTTTATTACATAGCTTTAAATGTGTTGTTTGTTGTTCAGTCGCTCAGTCATGTCTGACTCTTTGCAACCCCATGGACTGCAGCACGCCAGGCCTCCCTGTCCNCACATTCAAAGTAAGACAGATAAAAACAATTTTTAAATTATAGTAGCTTTATTACATAGCTTTAAATGTGTTGTTTGTTGTTCAGTCGCTCAGTCATGTCTGACTCTTTGCAACCCCATGGACTGCAGCACGCCAGGCCTCCCTGTCCATCACCATCTCCCAGAGCTTGCTCAGACTCATGTCCATTGAGTCGGTGATGCCATCCAACCGTCTCACCCTCTGTCATCCCCTTCTCCTCTCACCTTCAATCATTCTCAGCATCAGAGTCTTTTCCAATGAGTCGGCTCTTTGCATCAGGTGGCCAAAAGTATTGGAGCTTCAGCATCAGTCCTTCCAATGAATATTCAGGGATAATTTCCTCTAGGATTTACTGGTTTGATCTCCTTGCTGTCTATCTGTACATTCCATATATTTATGCCTTTGGCAACAAAAAAGAGCAAGGGTTACTACCATGGAATGCTTGTGAGTGTTTTGGCTCACAAGACCAGCACAGGACTTGTGGAATGTTAATTCAGAGTGGACTCTTGACAGGGCATACGTGATAGTGAATATTTTGTTTCAGTTCTGTCAGCGTCCCTGTGTATGTCACCACATTGGGAAGTCACACCTGAAGACTGAAAGTGGGGCCAATCCCATGAGTGCTCCCATCCCACTATCCATGCATGATGGAACTGCAGAGCCCCCGAGGGGGGGAAGTTCAGGCTAGACAGCCGAGAGGGGCCACGGATTGGAAGGGAGAGAGGTCACTGGAAATGCAGCCTGAAGTTGTTAAAGCTGAATAGTGTGGACGTGGTGCCTGTGAAAGCACAGCTCACTGCCACCCTCCAGACAGCCCACCTTTCCTCTAGAGACCAGGCTCCCATAATCATTTCAAGAAGTTATCCTGTGACTAAGAGCAAAGAACTGATAAAATGTGATGAGTGGATTTCCCTGGTGGCTCAGTCAGTAAAGAACCCGCCCGCAATGCAGGAGACCCAGATTCAGTCTCTGTGTCGGGAAGGTCCCCTGGAGAAGGGAATAGCAACCCACTCCCAGTATCCTTGCCTGGAGAATCCCATGGATAGAGGAGCCTGGTGGGCTACAGTCCGTGGGGTCACGAAGAGTCACACACGCCTGAGCGACTAATGCACATGGACATCGGAACCACACTGGTCCCAGAAAGCCCTGAGGCAGTGATACACAAACCCTTTTGCTCCCATCCCCAGGCTAGATGCCTCAGAAAAGGTGACTTGATGTGTCTTCAGAATGACCACCCTTAGATGACAGATTGTCCTTTGAGACAATTGCCCCTCCCGGCTGTCTAGGGTCTGGGTAGACCCTAGCCCTCTGCACCCTGTCAGCCTGGGCTGCGCTCCAGAGAGCCTCCAGAGCTGATGGTGAAGACTGCTGCAAGGAAGACTACTCTGGCCAGGGAAGCAGAGAGCCTGGCAAGCTCCACAGCCCTGCAAATAGAAGGCGACTCCAGCAGGAAGCCACACTCCCGGCCAAGACCCCGAGACAGCGTGTGGAAGAAGGTCAGGCAGCCTGGAGGCAGATTAAAAGTAGCGCTGGCACTCGAGGCAGACAAGCAAAGACAGAGCACGTGTTAGCCACTGCCTCCCCTACAATAAATCATCCTTAGCGCCTTAGTTTCCCCATCTACAAAATAAGGTGACGTGGGTTCTTGGGAGTCCTAAATAAGATGCTGTATATGAAGGTGGCTAACAGATAGGAGTGGCTTGATGAAAGCTGATTCTTCCATGTTTCTAGAAGAAACTTTTAGCCATTTGTGATTCTCAGTTTTCATTCTTGAGATGAAATCTCCAGGTGGTTCAGTGGTTTTAAAAATCCCCCGGCAGTGCAGGAGACGTGGAAGATGTAGGTTCGATCCCTGGGTTGGGAAGATCCCCCGGAGGAAGGCATGGCAACCCAGTCATTCTAGCCTGGAGAATCCTATGGACAAAGGAGCCTGGAGGGCTACAGTCCATGGGGTCACAAAGAATCAGACACGATTGAGGTGACTGAGCATGCATACAAGCGTGCAATCTAAGGAAATAACTGGCTGTTACAAAGATGTGAAAGCAGGGAAGCTTCATCACAGAAAGATTAGGAAAAACAAAAAGTCAGAAAACCATTTAAATGTCCAACCATTGGAGAGTGGTTACATAAGTTATGTTGTACCCATTCAGTGGTGTCAGCAAACCTCTCCCATGTCAAGAGAATATGTTCACAAATATGTTGTTAAATGAAGGAAGTAGGTTGCAAAATAATATGGAGAGTGTATCAGTCTTGTAAAAGTGTTGCCTATATGATTTTTACTTCTCATCAAGGACTCCCCTCTGCTTGTCCCATGATCAACACATTGCCCCTCCCCCAAGATTAGGCAGCTGCCTACACACGACTGGACCCCACATATACACACAGGTCCTGAGCACGCCTCGGCTCTATAGAAGAAATCTGAGGGCAAACGTCTCCCTCCTGCTGAAGGACAGGACCACCTCAACATGTGCGGAGCTCAGGACAAGAATATAAGTCCACACACCATACACTCAATATTCTGGCTACAGAAAAACCTGTTGCATCAGGGGTTTTGTTCTTGCTGTTGTTGTTGCTACATCGTGTCCAACTCTTTTGCGACCCCACGGACTGCAGCCCGCCAGGCTTCTCTGTACATGGGATCCTCCAGGCAAGAATACTGGAGTGGGTTGCCACGTCCTCCTCCAGAGGATATTCCTGACCCAAGGATCAAACCTGGGTCTCCTGCATTGGCAGGCAGATTCCTTACCACTGAGCCACCTGCAAAGCCATATGGTCAATTAATCTATGACAAAAGAGGAAAGAATATACAAAAGGGAAATACACCCCTTCAGTAAGTGGCATTGTGGAAACTGGACAGCTACAAGCAAAAGAATCAAAGTGGACTACTTTCTCATCCATATTTAAAAAAACTCAAAATGGATCAAAGACTTAAACATAGAATGTGAAACCATAAAGATTCCTAGTAGAAAACAGATGGTACACTCTTTGACACTCGTCTCAACAAGCAGGCAAGAAAAACAAAACAAAAAATAAATAAATAGGACTATATCAAACTAAAAAGCTTTTGCGCAGTAAAGGAAACTATCAATAAAATGTAAAGGCAGCCGACTGAATGGGAAAAAATATTTCTGATGATATATCTGATAAAGTGTTAACATCCAGAATATATAAAGAACTCATGCAACTCAACATGAAAAACACAAACATCAATATGAATCAGCCATGGAGTTCACATTGATGGGTGGTTGGCAGAAACCAACACAATATTGTAAAACAATTATCCTTCAATTAAAAATAAATAAATTTTAAAAACTGAATTTTCTTTACACATATATTATTGAAGTATAGTTGACTTAACAATGTTTCGAGTGCTTAGCAAGGTGATTCAGTAATACATACACACATATATTATTTTTCAGATTATTTTTCATTGTAGGTTATCACAAGATATGATTACAGGTCCCTGCGCTATACAGTGAACTTTTGTTGCTTGACAAACAATCTGACTTTAAAATGGGCAGAGGAAATAGATATTTTTCCAAAGAAAAAATACAGAAGTCTAGCAGATAAAATGCTCAAAATCACAAATCATTAAGGAAATGCAAATCAAAACCACGATGAGATATCATCCTATACCTGTCAGAACGGCTGTCATCTAAGAGACAACAAATAAGAAGAGTTGGCAAGCATGTGGGGAAAAGTGAATCCTCAAACATTGTTAGTAGAAATGTAAATTGGTATAGCCATTTTGGAAAATGGTATGACGCTTCCTCAAAAATTTTAAAATGGAACTATCATACAATCCAGCAATGCCACTTATGGGATTTTTCTGAAGAAAACAAAAATACTGAACCAAAAACATATATGCACTCCTATGCTCATTGTAGCATTATTTACAATAGCCAAGATATGGATGAGATGGTTGGATGGTGTCATCGACTTGAGTAAGCTCTGGGAGATGGTGAAGGACCTGTGAGCTACAGTCCATGGGGCTGCAAAGAGTTGGACACAACCGAGCAACTGAACAACAGTATATGGAAGCAGCCTAAGCATCTGTCAATAGGTGAATGGATAAAGAGAATGTGGCACATATATATTGGAGACGGCAGTGGCGCCCCACCCCAGTGCTCTTGCCTGGAAAACCCCATGGACGGAGGAGCCTGGTGGGCTGCAGTCCATGGGGTCGCTAATTCAAACCAGTCCATCCTAAAGGAAATCAACCCTGAATATTCATTGGAAGGACTGAGGCTGAAGCTGAAGTTCCAATACTTTGTCCACCTGATGCAAAGGATGACTTATTAGAAAAGAACCTGATTCAGGGAAAGATTGAAGGCAGGAAGAGAATGGGACGATGGTGGATGAGACGGTTGGATGGGATCACGGACTCAATGGACATGAGTTTGAGCAAGCTCTGGGAGATAGTGAAGGACAGGGAAGCACAGCATACTGTAGTCCATGGGGTTGCCAAGAGTCAGCGACTGAACAACAACAAAGTTACAAGGAGGGGAGTGGAGGGGATAAGCCTGAGATTGAGTTGTGGAGGGACTTCTATGCCCAGCTTTGAAATTCAGATTGTATTCGGTTAGTACTGGGTATCCACTGTAAAAAATATATATACAACCTAAAACTTGAGAATTATATTTTATTTGGCAGACTTCTGAGGACTTAAGTACAGAAGGCATCCTCTCAGATAGCTCTGAGGGGCTGCTCTAAAGAGGTAAGGGAAGAGTCAGAATATAAAGAAGATTTTGCAAAAGCGAAAACACAGGTACATAAAAAGGTTACTGTTAATTAAATAAGGCATCTCAAGTTAATGAATATAGTGCATTTCTATGATGGGAGGATGCAAGAGACTGGCCTCAGGCTCCCTGAAATTATTCCTTTGAGGTACACCTTTAATAGGGCCAGTATCCTGCCTTCCTTCATCCTTCACCCCCTCAGGGTGCAGTCTGGGGTGTCTGAAGTGGCTGATGGCTTGATGGCTACAGCATCCTTTGTTTACTGATGTGGCAGGCGACATTCTTCAGTACTCCTACTTGAAAATGCTTTTGGCTGCATGGTGAAAACTGGCCCTCGTCTAAATCAGATGGAGTGGACCCTGGCAGACTGGGAGCATGAAAGATCTTCAGAGGTCAGTGCTACAGGGTAAGCAGAGGCTTTGGGATGGAGTAGGGAAACCACAGTGGGAAAGAGGGAAGATACGAACATCCCGGAGACAGAATCTTCAAGACTGAACACTTATTTAGATGGGGAAAAGGGGCAAATATAGCTCTCAGATTTTACGTTTAGGTTTCTGGAAGGGTGATGGCCCTGTTTTCAGAAAGAAGAGGAGGAAAAAAGATCTCATTGTGAGTGAGAAGTTGGGTTTGATTTCATTCATGTGGTGTTTCATTTACTAATAGGGACAGCCTAGATTTTAATTAGCCCCTCTCAGTTCATATTAAACTGTATAGGTTATTTAGTCTTAAACTGATATTCACAACATCTCCAATGGCACACACACAAAAAAAAATCAAGCCCTTGTTGTCCCCTCTCTCTCTCCCTTCACTTAATACTGAATGAGCAGTGCCTCTCTCTAGCCACTTGTTCATGATCATTTTACCAGACAGTGGAAAGAGGTATCATAGTGAGGACCGATCCATTTCCACAAGCAGGGAGGGCTAGGAACAGAGGAAGTGGTAGGAAACCATGGGTGAATCAGGAATGAAAATAGGTGGCAACACAGGGTAGTGCCAACTCTCTGGATTCCAGAACCAGCAACCTGACATCCAAGCCAAGCTGGTGGTACCATAAGAAAGGCTGAATAACAGCCTGCTGTCTTTAAACTGCTGATGTGAGTGAGCTGCAATCAGAAGAAAAGGATTGCCTTTTTTTTTCTTCCTTCTGGTCGCTGCACTGGTTTGCCAGATCTCAGTTCCCAGACCAGGAACTGAACCTGAGCCCTGGCAATCCAGAGAAAGCCCAGAATCCTAACCACTAGGCCACAAAGGAACTCCCCAGAAATGCCTTTTCTTTTCTGCTTTCCCATCTCCTGCCTGGAAGACCTACCTTTCCATCCTACCCACAGCAAAATGTCCAAGGTACCTGGGCCACTGATTAAAAAGTATTCTTTTTTTGTTTTTGTAGGTTAAAAAATGTTACACCAGTAATAAATGTTCACCTTAGGGGAAAAAAACCTGTAAAACACAGTAAGGGAAAATAATAATCTCATCACCTTGTCTTGTCAAATAAGTACTGTTGATATTTGGTCTTTTATTAGACATGTTACACTCTTTGTATATGTGTGAATATATGCATTCACACATTATTTCATAATGTCTCCCAGATTTTAGGTGGAAAAAAATAATAGGCAGTCTTCTAAAGTGACTAATGGATGTTTTTCAGCCCTACTGCACAATCTGGAGTCTGAGTCCCCTGCTGACCTCAACAACCCTCCCAGCTGAAGTCTTGGCATAACCAGGTCAGCTGCCTGCAGACTCTCCGGTAGTGCACGCACCTCAAATGGGAGTCTCTCTTCCATGGCAGATATTTTCAGCCAATGGAGTCCTAAATGCCAACCAGAACGCTCCAAATTTGTGGGTCTATTTCAGGCTCTAAGTGTGCTCTCAATGGGGAGGACTACAAGGACTATCCTTTTCTTTTGTTGGGGGGTGGGAAGGGCAGGGAGAAGGAAGGATTCTTATTTGGAAAATGTCCACTATTTTCCAGTGCGCTAGTCAGACACTGCTGGGTGAAGCATCGTGTATATCAAAGGTTCAGGGGACCCAGGGGAGAGGCCTGCACCTTGTTTGAAGGCTGGAACATCAGACTGTGGGGAGAGGTCCTTCCCTAAGAGGGCTTCCCTGTGGCTCAGTGGTAAAGAATCCACCCACCAATGCAGGAAACACAGGTTCAGTCCCTGGGTCAGGAAGATCCCCTGGAAAAGGAAATGGCAGCCCACTACAGTATTCTTGCTGGGAAATCCCGTGGACAGAGTAGCCTGGCAGCCTACAGTTCAGAGTGTCGCAGAAGAGTCAGACACGACTTAGGGACTAAACAACAAACCCTTCACTCAGAGCTTTTCAGAAACACCTGATAAATAGAGAGAAGCCAAGGATTTCAAAACCATCCCCTTGAGAACAGCTGCAGGTGACGGTGACGCTGCAGTCACTTTGTAATGCTGGGCTGGCAATGACAGCAGAGCGAGAACCACGCGTGGTTTCCCTCTGCCTTCCCACAGATGAGCAGCAGGTGGCAGCAGAGCACAACTCAAACCAGGAGGGCTGTTGGCAGAATCTGGGAGCGTCAGGAGTTGGAACCATCATATATGTATTTTTTTTTATTGTTTGCTACTTTTTTCGCCTCATGGATTATTTGACGAAGCCCACTGCAGTTGTCTTGCCAATGATTGTCTCCTAACTCTTTGGAGATTTGGAATACGGGGATCCTATGTCCTCATCCACCACTATTCTAGTTTTCGCATTCCAAGACAGATCTTTCCTATGAGAATCACATTATTTGATAATCTGTTTTCGATTTTTATATATCTTTAGGTCTGGACTCCTTTTTTTTTTGTATTTATTTATTTTTTTACACGAACTCCCAAACATGAACCCCCTCCCCCCTCCCACCCCACATTTTAATGCAACCACTTATTAGTTTTTAATTGGAAAAGTTACATTTATTTTCTCACTGGGGATTTTACCATTACGAGGATTAAAATAAGAACAGAGATAAATCACCAGCACACCACCAGCCCCATGGGAAGTCCTCAGTAAGTACCCTGCTATGACGCTCTAGCCAAGACCACAGAGAGGCAAGGTAAGTAAAGAGGTCATCTATTACAGGGAGACGTGCCATTTAAAATAGTTTAAAAGAGTTAGAGAAAATGATTCTAAACCAGTATTTTCCTTGTTAGTTTATTTTTAACCCTGCTGTGTAATGCAAGCATGTCAATACATCAAACTGTCTTGTTCAATGACATCCAATGAGAGTTGACTTCCCTGGCGGCTCACACAGCAAAGAATCTGCTTACAAAGTAGGAGACCCAGGTTCTGTCCCTGGCTTTGGAAGATCCCCTGGAGAAGGAAATGGAAACCCAGTCCAGTATTCTTGCCTGGAGAACTCCATGGACAGAGGAGCCTGAACGCTACAGTCCATACAGTCCATGAGGTCACAAAGAGTCAGACATGACTGATCAACTAACTCTACCACTAGCAATGAGAGTTGGACCGTAAAGAAGGCTGAGCACTGAAGAACTGATGCTTTTGAACTGTGCTGCTGGAGAAGACTCTTGAGAGTCCCTTGGACAGAAAGGAGATCAAACCAGTCAATCCTAAATGAAATCAACCCTGGATATTCATTGGAAGGACTGATGCTATAGCTGAAGCTCCAATACTTTGGCCACCTGATGCTAAGAGCCAAGTAATTGGAAAAGACCCTGACGCTGGGAAAGACTGAAGGCAGGAGGAGAAGGGGACGCAGAGGATGAGATGGTTGGATGGCATCATCAACTCAATGGACATGAGTTTGAGCAAACTCCAGGAGATAATGAAGGACAGGGAAGCGAGGCATGCTGCAGTCCATGGGGTAGCAAAGAATTGGACACGACTGAGTGACTGAACAAATGACATTCAATAAAAAGTCACCAAAGACTTACTAGCTAACACATACTATCATAGACCCTGAAGGTACAAACACAAGACATTTGATTTTTTTCTATTTTCTTGAAGATTTTATGTTGTTATTTGGGACTGTAGTTTGTTTGTTTTTCTTGCAATGTCTTTTGTTTCAGTATTGGGGCATTTTTAGCCTCATAAAAATGAGTCAGCAAATATTGCTTCCTCTTTTTAATTTTGGAAGATATTGTGCAGAATTGGTATTATATCTGTCTTTAAGTTGGCTGAATTCATCAGTGGAAACATCTGGGCCTAGAGTTTTCTTTTGGGGAATTTTTAATGAAAAATTCCATTTCTTTAATAGATACAGAACTGGTCGGGTTAACTATTTCTTTTGACTAATTAAGTAATTTGTGTCTTTCAAGGAACTGGTCAAATTTATGTAAGCTGTTCAGTTCAGTTCAGTCATTCACTTGTGTCCAACTCTTTGCAACCCCAAAGACTGCAGCACACCAGGCCCCCATGTCCATCATCAACTCTCGGAGTTTACTCAAACTCATGTCCATTGAATTGGTGATGCCATCCAACCATCTTATCTTCTGTCGTCCCCTTCTCTTACTGCCTTCAATCTTTCCCAGCATCAGGGTCTTTTCCAGTGAATCCGTTATTCCCATCAGGTGGCTAAAGTATTGGAGTTTCAGCTTCAGCATCAGTCCTTTCAATGAATATTTAGGACTGATTTCCTTCAGGATGGACTGGTTGGGTTTCCTTGCTGTCCAAGGGACTCTCAAGAGTCCTCTCCAATACCACAGTTCGAAATCATCAATTCTTTGGTGCTCAGCTTTCTTTATGGTCCATCTCTCACATCCATACATGACTATTGGAAAAATCATAGCTTTGACTAGACAGACCTTCATTGGCAAAGTAATGTCTCTTCTTTTTAATATGCTGTCTAGGTAGGTCAAAACTTTCCTTCCAAGGAGCAAGTGTCTTTTAATTTCATAGCTGCAATCACCATCTGCAGTGATTTGGGAGCCCCCCAAAATAAGGTCTGTCACTGTTTCCACTGTTCCCCCATCTATTTGCCATGAAGTGATGGGACCAGATGCTATGATCTTAGTTTTCATAATGTTGAGTTTTAAGCCAGCTTCTTCACTCTCTTCTTTCACTTTCATCAAGAGGCTTTTTAGCTCCTCTTCACTTTCTGCCATAAGTGTCGTGTCATCTGCATATCTTAGGTTATTGATATTTCTCCTGGCAAGCCTGATTCCAGCTTGTGTTTCTTCCAGTCCAGCATTTCTCATGATGTACTCTGCATATAAGTTAAATAAGCAGGGTGACAATATACAGCCTTGATGTACTCCTTTCCTGATTTGGAAACAGTCTGTTGTTCCATGCCTGGTTCTAACTGTTTCTTCTTGACCTGCATACAGGTTTCTCAGGAAGCAGGTCAGGTGGTCTGATATTCCCATCTCTTTCAGAATTGTCCACAGTTTATTGTGACCCACACAGTCAAAGGCTTTGGCATAGTCAATAAAGCATAAGTAAATATTTTTCTGGAACTCTCTGACTTTTTTGATGATCCAGTGGATGTTGGCAATTTGTTCTCTGGTTCTTCTGCCTTTTCTAAATTAAGCTTGAACATTTGAAAGTTCATGGTTCACGTATTGTTGAGCCTGGCTTGGAGAATTTTGAGCATTACTTTGCTAGCGTGTGAGACGAGTGCAATTGTGCAGTAGTTTGAGTATTACTTGGCATTGCCTTTCTTTGGGATTGGAACAAAAACTAACCTTTTCCAGTCCTGTGGCCACTGCTGAGTTTTCCAAATTTGCTGGCATATTGAGTGCAGCACTTTCACAGCATCATCTTTTAGGATTTGAAATAGCTCAACTGGAATTCTATCACCTTCACTAGCTTTATTCATAGTTACTCTCTAAATTTTTTTTGAGTTGTGCCACTTTGAGCTATTAAGCAGACACCATGACGGGTAGAAAATAACATCAAGAAAAAGACTGGCTTTGAAAAGTGCCTGTCTTGATATGTGATGAGGATTCCAGTGATGCTAAAATAATGGTTAGGCTTCTAGCAGTTCAATATGTATGTACTGAGGGGGAAAAATGATGGGTATACATTGTTTCATGCACTGTTTTAGGCATTAAGGATATAGAATTTTCTTTAAAAAATTCTATACCTGTATCAACTTGTATTTTAATGAAATATCCAGTTTATAACAAGTAAGCAAAAGAAATATTACTAAAATTTAAAGGATGATTTTATTAAAAAAAAGAAAAATGACTTGAAAAGGCATAGCTTAGGTGGTTTGGTTTTGGATGGTCTCTCTGAGGAGAGGAAATCAACCTGGGCAGAGGCCTTCCTGAGGTGAGGCAGTGACCCCTGAACACGGCAGAGCGTTTCAGGTTGACAGGTCCTAAGTGAGAACCAGGTTGTCGATGTTCTGACAGTATGCCTCTAATGTGTTCTTACCCAGGTTAACTTATCTGACCTCTCGATCTTGATGTATCTTCCTTGTGTTCTTCTTTAGCTTTCTTTAGGAAGAGCAAAAAATACTAGTGCAGTTTGCTTTAACATTTATACATTACTGCCACGCTGGAAGAAATGTAACCATTTTCTTCAACAAAGACACTAGCTACAAAAATACTTCTTTTCTGAAGAGAGGATATAAACATCTCTCTGCCTTTCGTCAGCCATGCTCCCCTCTTATCCATGCTTCATTTTGGTCCAGAGGGCTGAGATGTGTGACTGCATCAACAGGGCTCCAAGCTCTCTCTCTCAGGTTGGGTTTGGCTGGTTGAAACTCTTAGAGGACAGTGGAGGGAGGTGAGGAGAGCAGTGTTGAGGTGGCTATTCCCCAGCTCCCTCCCTGATGGAGGCTGCAAGGCCTCAGCCTTCTGTGTCCCTCTGTGACCTCACTCTTCCTCTCAAAGCAGCTAATTCCCTCTCTCTGTCTGTCCGTCTTTCTCACACACATGGTCTCTGGTGAGAACCCTCAGCTCTTGGGACTCAGGATGGTAACAGTTTGGCTGTTACTTTCTTGACATCCTTTTGAAAAAGGAGACCAGCATCTCAGAGGAATCGATGGGTTGGAATGGATCTGTTATGGGTGACCTGTTCAGCCACCTCTTGTCACACCCTCCGCAGAGGACTTGAGGGTCCTCAGTGCACTAACTGAGTCCTCAGGAGGAGTACCTGCATCCTTGAAGCACTCGGTGGCGACTGTACTCTGGGAATGAAAATGACCATGCAGTACGATGCCATGGAATTGGTTTCCTGACTTCAGAATAGATACAGGTGTGGAAGAGACCAGGAGACAGCACTTAATACGAGCGGTGTGCGAGCATGTGTGCTAAATCGTTTCCGTCATGCTTGACTCTTTGTGACCCTATGGACCATGGCCTGCCAGGCTCCTCTGTCCACAGAGATTCTCTAGGCAGGAATACTGGAGTAGCTCGCCATTTCCCCCTCCAGGGGATCTTCATGACCCAGGGTTTCCTGGAGATTCTTGGGAATCTAAGAACGGTCCAATATTGATATTTGTCTTCTCTCTCCTATTCTTGGAAGACTGTTTTCTCGTGTGCTTCATAATGTTGGACTGTGAATTCATGTTTGGCTGATTTAAATCTATATGATCCCGGGGAGTCTGTGTTGAAGATGGTATCTCTTAAGCAGTTTAGAATTTGATTCTGGTGAGAATATTACACAGGACCGCATGTATATTAGGGGCTTCCCAGGTGGTGCTAGTGGTAAAGAACTTGCCTGCCAATACAGGAGATATAAGAGACATAATTCGATCCATGGTTCAGGAAGATCCCCTGGAGGAGGGCATGGTAACCCACTTCAGTGCTCTTGCCTGGAGAATCCCATAGACAGAGAAGCCTGATGGGTTACAGTCCATAGAGTCACAAAGGGTCAGACTCGACTGAAGCAACTTAGCATGCACGCACATGTTAACATCTTGACTTGTTGGTTCCAGACCTTGCAAAGGGTGGAAATTTATTTCCCAAATTTGTGAGATGATAGAACTCTGGTTATAAATTGTCAAGGAAGATATCTTTTCCACTCAGATCTCAGGACAAATGGATAAGGTTACTGTTATTCTCCCATTGGTGACAGCAAGATTTTATCTAATAATTTGACTAGGGGTGGAGTCCTTCAAGGAATCTGAACTTAATTCTAAATATATATCTCCCAAAGGCCTGATTGCTGGGGAAGATTGAAGGCAGGAGGAAAAGGGAATGACAGGATGAGATGGTTGGATGCCATCACCGACTCGATGGACATGAGTTTAGGCAAGCTCTGGGAGTTGGGGATGGACAGGGAAGCCTGGTATGCTGCAGTCCATGGGGTTGCTAAGAGTCAGACATGACTGATGACTGAACTGAACTGAATAGAAAGAAAGAAAGTGAAGTCGCTCAGTCTTGTCCGACGCTTTGCGACCCCATGGACTGCAGCATACCAGGTTCCTCCATCTGTGGGATTTTCCAGGCAAGAATACTGGAGTGGGTTGCCATTTCCTTCTCCAGGAGATCTTCCTGATGCAGGGGTTGAACCCAGGTCTCCTGCATTGTAGGCAGACACTTTACCATCTGAACCACCAACTGAATAAAGGCCTGGTATCTCATTTGCCCCTAAGAAGGTACTGAAGCCCAAGCTCCTGTGTTAAAAATAGTACAGAGAATCAGCAACAGAAGTTTATAGGGCTTATGGGTCTGGTTTTCAGTTCCGATTTGTTTTAAGCCCATGAAAATATGCTTTCATTTTTGTGGGATTAGTCATACATTTTAAAAGTTATTTATCCCCATACACCAGCCCCAAGTGTCCTGGTGTATGGGGATGATCTGGAGGGATGATGTGGGGTGGGAGGTGGGAGGGGGGTACATGTTTGGGAGTTCGTGTAAAAAAANAGTTCCGATTTGTTTTAAGCCCATGAAAATATGCTTTCATTTTTGTGGGATTAGTCATACATTTTAAAAGTTATTTATCATAGTTAATGAGCATTTCTAGTTTTTTTTTTAAATAAGAGAAACTTCCAACATATTTCACCCACCCTAAAGATGAGGCAAGACCTCTTTCTGCATGATTTAGAAAATAATCTTTAATATTAACCCTCTAAGCTATGACTCTTGGCATATAGCACTTTATTCCCACCAACAAAGCATGATTCTTTTGGATGATGTTCGGCTTCCCAGACTCTGGTTCTGGCCACAGTGTTTAAAAATTTATTTTTTATTTAGAAAGTCAAAGCTGAAATGTAACCTCTTCATCTGAGCAATATATATCTTTCTGATTCCCTGGACTAATGAACTTTAGACATAACTTAGTTTTAATAAGTACATGGCTGTGGAATAAGGAATCCAGGAAATTACTGGGAAGAAAAGGTATGTTAGGTTCACAATATACTGGCTAATAAGGTTATTAGCTTCTGGCTTTAAAAAACATCTTCTTTTTAAAATATGTTTCTCTTTCAACATTTTATTATAAAAATTTCAAATAGAAAGTTAAAAGAATGATAAAATGCACACAAATCCACCAGGGCTTCCCTGCAGTAAAAGCAGGTAGGTGGGTTCGATCGCTGGGTTGGGAAGATCCCCTGAAGGAGGAAATGGCAATCCACTCCAGTATTCTTGCCTGGGAATTTCCATGGACAGAGAAGCTTGGTAGGCTACAGTCCATGGGGTCACAATAGTAGGACATGACTGAGCAATTAAACCACCACCACCACCACAAATCCACCATCTAGATTCAATAATTGTTTACATTTTTCTACATTTTAAATGATATGTATGCCTAAGGAGATTATATACATGTATGCATGGTTTTACAAAAGGCAGAGGACTCAGAGATCAAATTGCCAACATCCACTGGATCATTGAAAAAGCAAGAGAGTTTCAGAAAAACATCTATTTCTGCTTTATTGACTATGTCAAAGCCTTTGACTGTGTGGATCACAATAAACTGTGGACAATTCTGAAAGAGATGGAAATACCAGATCACCTGACCTGCCTCTTGAGAAACCTATACTCAGGTCAGGAAGTAATAGTTAGAACTGGACATGGAACAGACTGGTTCCAAATAGGGAAAGGAGTACGTCAAGGCTGTATATTGTCACCCTGCTTATTCAATTTATACGCAGAGTACATCATGAGAAATGCCAGGCTGGAAGAAACACAAGCTGGAATCAAGATTGCCGGGAGAAATATCAATAACCTCAGATATGCTGATGACACCACCCTTATGGCAGAAAGTGAGGAGGAACTCAAAAGCCTCTTGATGAAAGTGAAAGAGGAGAGTGAAAAAGTTGGCTTAAAACTCAACATTCAGAAAACAAAGATCATGGCATCTGGTCCCATCACTTCATGGGAAATAGATGGGGAACCAGTGGAAACAGTGTCAGACTTTATTTTGGGGGGCTCCAAAATTACTGCAGATGGTGATTGCAGCCATGAAATTAAAAGACACTTACTCCTTGGAAGGAAAGTTATGACCAACCTAGATGGCATATTCAAAAGCAGAGACATTACTTTGTCAACAAAGGTCCATCTAGTCAAGTCTATGATTTTTCCAGTGGTCATGTGTGGATGTGAGAGTTGGACTGTGAAGAAAGCTGAGCGCCACAGAATTGATGCTTTTGAACNGCTGGAAGAAACACAAGCTGGAATCAAGATTGCCGGGAGAAATATCAATAACCTCAGATATGCTGATGACACCACCCTTATGGCAGAAAGTGAGGAGGAACTCAAAAGCCTCTTGATGAAAGTGAAAGAGGAGAGTGAAAAAGTTGGCTTAAAACTCAACATTCAGAAAACGAGGATCATGGCATCTGGTCCCATCACTTCATGGGAAATAGATGGGGAACCAGTGGAAACAGTGTCAGACTTTATTTTGGGGGGCTCCAAAATTACTGCAGATGGTGATTGCAGCCATGAAATTAAAAGACACTTACTCCTTGGAAGGAAAGTTATGACCAACCTAGATGGCATATTCAAAAGCAGAGACATTACTTTGTCAACAAAGGTCCATCTAGTCAAGTCTATGATTTTTCCAGTGGTCATGTGTGGATGTGAGAGTTGGACTGTGAAGAAAGCTGAGCGCCACAGAATTGATGCTTTTGAACCGTGGTGTTGGAGAAGACTCTAGAGAATCCCTTGGACTGCAAGGAGATCCAAATAGTCCATCCTAAAGGAGATCAGTCCTCAGTGTTCATTGGAAGGACTGATGCTGAAGCTGAAACTCAATACTTTGGCCACCTCATGCGAAGAGTTGACTCATTGGAAAAGACCCTGATGCTGGGAGGGATTGGAGGCAGGAGGAGAAGGGGACGACAGAGGATGAGATGGCTGGATGGCATCACTGACTCAATGGACATGAGTCTGAGTGAACTCAGGGAGTTGGTGATGGACAGGGAGGCCTGGTGTGCTGTGATTCACGGGGTCACCAAGAATCGAACACGACTGAGCGACTGAAATGAACTGAACTGAGCTGATACATATATATGTAATCATTTGAAAGTAAGTTGTAGTCATTTTGACATTTCATCCTTAAAATGTCAATATACCTCTTCTGAGAGTGAAGACATTTTCCTACATAACGTAAGAACACTGAACAATAATTCCCAGATATCATCTAATTTCCAGTCCATTTGTAAATGTCCAGGTGTGTATTATAGCTTTATCTCCACCTTTAACAGTTCTAAGTAGAGAGAACACCCTTGGTTGATATTGGATGTTTTTAGTATAGCAAAGCTTTGAAAGAAAGAAATGAGTACATCATTTTTTGACTACAAAAAAACCTTTGAAAAAAAGATATAGTCTAAATATTTTACATTTCTCAGTATCCCGAGAATATTAAAGCTGCAAGAGTCACTTTATCAAGCCTCAGTTTTTCAAATCTAATACAAAGTTCCCAAGCTCAACAAATTTGTATATGCTATAATCTTTCCTACTTAGAATTTTAGTTCATTCCAACTGTATGTAAATTTTTTAATCTTTGCAGAATTGGTGTTATTATACAAAATGAATAGTTATACTTTCCATTTAGGATTTAAAAACTACCTGCACTAGTCACTTTAGACAGAGGGCATGCACACTGAATCGGCCTCTCTGTTTCCCAGCCATGAGTCATAATATTCACCTAGTTAGCCAGCTCCTAAGGTAGACACAAGAGGTACAAGTGAGTTGTCTAGAAAGCTGATGCATACCCCAGCTGGAACAGTGCAGCAAAATGAACCTACAAAAACACCATCTTAGCCTGATTCACATGAAGTCATTCAGAGCTACACTTTAGCTCCAGCTAACATTTTGTCACTACTATAAAGCTAAAGGCTTCATTTTTCAGTTTGCAAATTCCTTGGCATGTGCCTCCTGGTGGTTAAGATGAAAGCCTTTTGCTGAGTATAATACATAATACAATGATATATACTACATTAGCTATTTGAAGTAAGATTAACATTACATGTCTGTGAGGAATTTTTAGTTTTAGAAAACTAATTTTCTCCTATGGAATTTTTTAGAATCATATATTTTTCCAGGTCTGAAGTGAAGTCTCTCAGTCTTGTCCGACTCTTTGTGACCCCATGGACTGTAGCCTATCAGGCTTCTCCGTCCATGGGATTTTCCAGACAAGAGTGCTGGAGTGGATTGCCATCTCCTTCTCCAGGGGATCTTCCCAACCCAGGAATCGAACCCAGGTCTCCTGCATTGCAGGCAGACACTTTACCATCTGAGCCACTAAGTGTGCATATTTCTGATGAAGTTAAGGGTAAAATGGCTGACCTGGATTTCTATACTTTCAGGTACTACACGGCATGAATGTCTTCCTTCCAGGCCTGATTATTCTCTCTAAATATTCTCTCTCTTCTGCTGTGCTATACTCCCTATAACACCTCTGCTAATGCCCTTATTCTCCAGCAGGCCTGGCCTACACACCTGATGGAGCTGTTCACAGTCCAGCTGTACATCTCAGCTGGGAGCACTTTATCTGCTCAGCCTTCATGACCAGAGCATGCAGGGCAGAAAGCCTTGTACCAGACAGTGCTGAGCACATGTTGTTGAAGTTACTGAAAGGAGACTATTTAGGGAATTGGAGGCAGTCAATTTGCTGCAAGTACTCTAACGGTCCAGTTGCCCTGGAGAAATTAATGGACAGTTGCCCTGGAGAAATTAATGGACATTTCTCACTTCAAGTGCCCCAGACTGCAGACCCACACCTCCCAACTTAGAAAGAATAACTGCCTGCTGTGCACCTCTCTTCCACTTCACCAAGCTTTCATTTCCTTTCAGCGTTTTCTTCTTTAAATAACCTCGTTTGTTAGATAGAGTCATCCTTTCACTTGACGTTTCAATGATATTACGAAGTGTAAAAGGTGTGATAATGTTATGCATAAGTGGGTAGAGAGCTTTAGTGTGCACAGCATTCAAAGTGACCCTCTACTTTTAATCATTGTCCTATTCCTGCCCCAGGGAAGAAGCAACAGGTAATTCTTTTCACACTGATACCCAATGATTGTATCAGAGGTGGACACATAACTAAATGCAACATGCATACAAGCACAAAGGACTGCCTAATAGGACTGCTGGAAACTAGCAAACCAGTCAAACTGCCACTCTGTTATTCAGACAGTGGAATACAGAGAAGAGCGTATTCAGAAAAAGAGGTATCTGAAAGACAGCCTGCTCCACTGTTGGGACAAAGATCATGAAATAAGCATTGCCAGGAGCTGCCTTGTCTCTGACAGGCTCCCAGTTCCAGTGCCAGCACCAATCTCAAGCAGAAGTAAGTGACTAGACAGGTGGTTGCTCCTGGATCATCAGTGGGAAATAAAAAAGAGGCAGGCTTAGAGGCCAGGGACTCAGTCCTCAGGTAACTAAGAATGTAATTTTTCAAAATTAAATCTAAAGTATCTCCATTCATTCAAACAACACCAATTTTGCAAAGATGAAAGATTTTATACGCAGTTGGAGCAAACTAAAGAAGTAGGAAAGATTCTTTCTTCTTTAAATTGGAGGATAATTGCTCTACAATGTTGTGTTGGTTTCTGCTGGACAACAATGTGAATCTGCTCTATCTGAATTTATCTCCTCCCTCGTGAGCCTGCCTGCCACTGCCCCCATCCCGCCTTTCTAGGTCATCACAGAGCTCCAGGCTGAGCTCGCTGTGCTGTACAGCACCTTCCCGTTCCCTGTCTGCTCTATACATGCTAGTGTAAACACGTCAGTGCCACCCTCTGGATTCATCCCACCTTCTCCTTCCCCTCACCCCATGCCCACAAGTCTGTTTTCTATGTCTGCATCTCCATCTCTGCCCTGAAAATAGGTTCATCAGTATCATTTTTCTAGAGTCCATATATAGGCACTAACATAAAATGTTTGTTTTTCTCTTTCTGACTTACTTCACTCTGTATGATGGATTCTAGGCTCATCCACCTCACTACAAATGACTCAGAAAGATTCTTGCATATAAAAACTTGTTGAGTATGGGAGATTTACATTAGGTCTGAAATAGTAAGGTTTATAAAGTGATTCTTTTGCAGTTCCATTATTCCCAGAATAATTGGAAAACATGCCATAGAAGATCTATCTGGCTAAGGTTATTTCCTTTTAAAATGAATACTTGTGTCCTTAAATTCACATAACTATTCTTTGAAATCAAAGAGCTTCTCCCACACAGATATAAAACACTTAAAAGTAATCAGATGGTGTCCAAAACCACATAAAGTATTACATAAACTGGAAGTGGGCATTCTGTTTTGAACAGGAGGGTAGACTAGAGAGGCTCAAACAAATAGACACTCCCCCACCCACAAGCTGCTATTTCTGCTTTATTGACTATGCCAAAGCCTTTGACTGTGTGGATCACAATAAACTGAGGAGAATTCTGAAAGAAATGGGAATACCAGACCACCTAACCTGCCTCTTGAGAAATCTGTCTGCAGGTCAGGAGGCAACAGTTAGAAGTGGACATGGAACAACAGACTGGTTCCAAATAGAAAAAGGAGTACGTCAAGGCTGTATATTGTCTCCCTGCTTATTTAACTTCTATGCAGAGTACATCATGATAAATGCTGGAATGGAAGAAACACACATTGCTGGGAGAAATATCAGTAACCTCAGATATGCAGATGACACCACCCTTATGGCAGAAAGTGAAGAGAAACTAAAAAGCTTCTTGATGAAAGTGAAAGAGGAGTGTGAAAAAGTTGGCTTAAAGCTCAACATTCAGAAAACGAGGATCATGGCATCTGGTCCCATCACTTCATGGGAAACAGATGGGGAAACAGTGGAAACAGTGTCTGACTTTATTTTGGGGGGCTCCAAAATCACTGCAGATGGTGACTGCAGCCATGAAATCAAAAGATGCTTACTCCTTGGAAGAAAAGTTATGATCAACCTAGATAGTATATTCAAAAGCAGAGACATTACTTTGCTGACTAAGGTCTGTCTAGTCAAGGTTATGGTTTTTCCTGTGGTCGTGTGTGGATGTGAGAGTTGGACTGTGAAGAAGGCTGAGCACCGAAGAATTGATGCTTTTGAACTGTGGTGTTGGAGAAGACTCTTGAGAGTCCCTTGGACTGCAAGGAGATCCAACCAGTCCATTCTGAAGGAGATCAGCCCTGGGATTTCCTTGGAAGGAATGATGCTAAAGCTGAAACTCCAGTACTTTGGCCACCTCATGCGAAGAGTTGACTCACTGGAAAAGACTCTGATGCTGGGAGGATTGGGGGCAGGAGGAGAAGGGGAGGAGAGAGGATGAGATGGCTGGATGGCATCACTGACTCGATGGACGTGAGTCTGAGTGAACTCCGAGAGATGGTGATGAACAGGGAGGCCTGGCATGCTGTGATTCATGGGGTCGCAAAGAGTCGGACACGACTGAGTGACTGAACTGAACTGAACCACCCACAAAGTATCTAATGCTGGACAAAAATTAATGAAATCTTCTAGGTATAAAAGGGTTTCCCAGGTGGCACCAGTGGTAAAAAAAAAAACCTGCCTGCCACTGCGTGAGACATATATACATACATGGGCTTCCCTGGTGGCTCAATTAGTAATAAACACATTTGCCAGTTCAGGAGACACAAGAAACACAAGTTCAATCCCTGGATCAGGAAGATCTGCTGGAGAAGGAAATGGCAATCCACTCCAGTATTCTTGCCTGGAAAATTCCATGGACATAGGAGCCTAGTGGACTTCAGTCCATGGGGTCACAGAGTCAGACACAATTGAACACACATGTGCACGTGCATGTGTGCACACACACACACACACACACACCAACCCTTACATTGAAAAAGCTCAATGAATACCAACCTGGACAAGTAAAAAAGAAAGCATATCTGGACATATAATAGTCAAACCTCTAAAAACAAAAGATAAAGAGTACAATCTTAAAAGCAAGCAAACAAATAAAAAGACATATTACTTTAAGAGAAATAACAACTTAAATGATGGCTAACTTCTCAACAACACCCATGCGTACCAGAAGACAGCAAAACGACAACTTACAAAGATGGAAAATACTGCCAATTTAGAATTCAATAGTCAGAAAAAATATCTATTAAAATTGAAGATAAAATATAGATCTTCCCAAACAACACCTTGTCACAATTGATTCACAGTACAATAAAGTTCTTTAGGATGAAGGAAAATTATCTCAGATGGAAACAGAAAGAAGAAAGAAGTAATAAACAAACACTGCTGCTGCTAAGTCGCTTCAGTCGTGTCCGACTCTGTGCAACCCCACAGACGGCAGCCCACCAGGCTCCCCCGTCCCTGGGATTCTCCAGGCAAGAACACCAGAGTGGGCTGCCATTTCCTTCTCCAATTCATCCAAGTGAAAAGTGAAAGTGAAGCCACTCAGTCATGTCCGACCCTCAGCGACCCCATGGACTGCAGCCCACCAGGCTCCTCCACCCATGGGAGTTTCCAGGCAAGAGTACTGGAGTGGGATGCCATTGCCTTCTCCAAACAAACACTACAAAGGGGAAATTTAAAAGATGAGGTACTGCCTAAGGCATCAATATGACAATATTTTAGATGTTTATGAAATACACAGAAATAAAATATATGAAAAAATAGCAAAAACAGTAGGAGAGGGATTTGTAAATCATTACACATTAAAGAAGTACACACTAAAACCATAAGAAACCATTACACAACCATCAGAATGACTAAAATTTAAAACTGATGTCAATGTTGACTAGGAATTGGTATATGAAGCATCAGAAGAGCAATGTAAATTTTTCCAACCATTATTTGGCAGTGTGTTATCTATTTTACTCAGGTATTTACTCAGGGGAAAATGTGTGAAAATTCATTAAGCTTACAGTGAAGATAAATCATATTTCAACTATGAAAATTTAGATCACATATATGAACAAAATGATTAGAAAGCAATAAAATTACAATCGAAAATTAGGCAATGAATAGGGAGGTAGAGAAAAACAAATGGCTTATAAACATGAAAATATGCTCAATTTCATTCTTCAAGTTAAAATTAAAATAGCAAAAAGGTACTTCAGACAGTTATAGTTGATTTCTTACACTTGTAACCAAGAGTCTTAACAGTATATTTGAAAAAGTATGCCAAGATATAATTATGTATAAGAATGCTCACTCAGGGACTTCGCTGGTGGTCCAGTGATTGAGAGTCTGCCTTGTAATGCAGGAATGCAGGTTCAATCCCTGGTTGGGGAACTAAGATCCCATAAGCCATGGACCAACTAAGACCCCACAGAGACAAATAAATAAATCTTTAAAAAAAAAAAAAAAGAATTCTCACTTCAATGTTGCCCCCAAAAGTAAAAGAAACAACCTAAATATTCACCAGTTTTGAACTGTTTACTTAAATAACTGTATTTTGATATAATGGAATACTACACAAACATCAAAATAATGAACTATGTTTGTATTTATATGGAAATATCACCAAGAAATATTAAGGAAAAGGGTAATTTTATAACAGCAAGCAGAATATGATCCCAATTATATAAAATTTTAGAAGTATATGGTATAATAACAACAGGTTATTTTGAGGAATAGAAAGTAAAGATTGAGAGTAGAAGGAGACAACACTTTTTATTTTATATTTCTTGATACTGTTTGAAATTTTTTGTATGTGTTTGTTTTATTTACATTTTAAAATTAAGCAAAAAAGAGAACACATATGAATAGTAGCCCAAATACTAGCCCCAAAACTCAAATTGCCAGAAAGCTAAATGATGAAACTAATGTTACAAACCACTGTACATTAAGATTTCTTAAGGAAATAAAGAATCAAAGTAAAGAGCTCTTGCTGCTTAAAACGAGTAATTTTTCATATAAGTGGCTTTAACGCCAGCAAGAATTTGGTGTGGGGGATATATAGAGAATACAGAGAGAATAACCATAAAGAGAGATGCTTGGATCTGAAATGTTTTCAAATCCCTAAAGGCAAAGCATGTTTGTAAGAATTTTAAAAACACAAATGCTAACAATGAATAAAAATAATATATTACCTGTTCACATAAACTAACAAGGATTATTTCTTCATGTTTTCCAAATTTTGCTGAAAGTAGTAATCATGTAATAGATAAAATAATCCTAAAATAACTTAAATCATGAGAATTCTATTTTCACTTTCTATTTTTCATATTTGATCTCACATCAATTTCAACACTGATTCATAGTGATGAAAAATTCAGTCATCACAATTTACACATCTTTTTTATGAATTTAGGGACAAAAAGGTGAAATAGGACAATTAAACTGTATAGAACAACTGGTGATGCACATCTCAGCACTTTTGTTTATACCATTTATTAACATACCAACTGTGAATAAAGAGAAAGTGTTAACTGCATGCCAAATACATAATGACAAATTTTACAATATCTACAATATAAGCATTGCACTATAAAATTAAATATCTCCCAAATTATTTCTCAGTTCAGACATTTTGAATGGACATGTTATTTAAAATATCTTATCAAAGATCCTGACAAAATTGAATTTAATGCCACACATCTTAAGTATATTTAATTTTTCAAAACAGACATCAGCATCTTTCCATAATAAATATTAACTTTGTATAAAAATAATTCATTCAATATAAAAACCCATGGAAACCATTTCTTGATGCTCATACAAATGTATGCAACAATATTTCAGTTTTAATTCAGTCTTTTATGTTCTAAGCTGCTTGCCCAAGATCATAATGAGGTGTAGGGACACTTTTTTGTTTTAAACAATTTTCAGCATCTTTCCATAATAAATATTGATTAACTTTGTATAAAAATAATTCATTCAATATAAAAACCCATGGAAACCATTTCTTGATGCTCATACAAATGTATGCAACAATATTTCAGTTTTAATTCAGTCTTTTGTGTTCTAAGCTGCTTGCCCAAGATCATAATGAGGTGTAGGAACACTTTTTTGTTTTAAACAATTGTTCAAGGAGTAAATCTACTGACTTACCTAGTTTCTTTTACAAACAGTTCTTCATATTTTTGGTGACTCTGTTTAATTTTTTTCTCCAATGTGCTTCTTCTCATTATAATAGAGTGGACAATTTAAATCTTGTGTTTTAAAGTTTGGAGAATGTGTTTTCTCAATAGTAAATACTTTAAAACAGTCTGTAACTATCAAGATGACCCTTGAAAGATGACAAGTAGAGCATGTATTTTTTTAAAAACTACAGGAGCTAATCTGGAGAGGTCTTTTTTTTCAGCCATGTCTATATGACATACAGTTGCAATATGTCTCAATTCATATAGCATGTTGCCAAAGCTCACATGAGTCCCGTGGGCACAGCTCTTACTGCCTCATCTCTATACTGTGCAACCAAAGTAACTTTGGATCTGGTATCAATTTGTGGAGGAAGTTTACCTTCCCACTCAACTTTTGAGAAGTTAAAATGGATATTCCTAAGAGAATATGACCATATGTTTGATATTTGGAAAGAGGGAGTTGATTTTATTGGAAATGAGTAAGAGAAGGTAGAAGAATGTCATGCTTACTATCATAAAACATTATTTTCGGTCCAGGATCACCTACTGGTTTGGGAATTTTATCCAAGTCTTTTTGCTACTGGAGACTAGGTTTAAAAATAAAAGACCTCTGTTCCTATTCCTCTTGTCACCATGTAACCTCTAAATGGGAACAGAGGGCTCCAACAGGATTGGGGCTTCCCAGGTGGTGACAGTAGTAAAGAACCCACCTGTCAATGCAGGAGACATAAGAGACACAGGGTTGGGAAGATTCCCTGGAGAAGGAAATGGCAACCCACTCCAGTATTCTTGCCTGGATAATCGCGTGGACAGAGGAACCTAGCAGGCTACAGTCCATGGAGTCACACAGAGTTGGACACGAATAAAGTGACTTAGCACTCACTCATACTCACTGGGCTTCCCAGGTGGCACTAGTGATAAAAAAACCTGCCTGTCAATGCAGGAGACTCAGGTTTGATCCCTGGGTCAGAAAGAGCCCCTGGAGAAAGAAATGGCAACCTGCTCCAGTATTCTTGCCCAGAGAATTCCATGGATGGAGGAGCTTGGTGGACTACAGTCCATGGGGTCGCAGAGAGTCAGACATGACAGCAACTGAGCACAAGCATGATTCATACTTGTAAATATACCTCGTCTTTTTTCTCTTCTTTGTTTTTAGGGGTTTTAACCTAGGAGAGACTTCCCTGGTGGCTCAGAGGTTAAAGTGTCTGCCTGGAATGCAGGAGACCAGGGTTCAATCCCTGGGTAAAGCTCACATGAGTCCCGTGGGCACAGCTCTTACTGCCTCATCTCTATACTGTGCAACCAAAGTAACTTTGGATCTGGTATCAATTTGTGGAGGAAGTTTACCTTCCCACTCAACTTTTGAGAAGTTAAAATGGATATTCCTAAGAGAATATGACCATATGTTTGATATTTGGAAAGAGGGAGTTGATTTTATTGGAAATGAGTAAGAGAAGGTAGAAGAATGTCATGCTTACTATCATAAAACATTATTTTCGGTCCAGGATCACCTACTGGTTTGGGAATTTTATCCAAGTCTTTTTGCTACTGGAGACTAGGTTTAAAAATAAAAGACCTCTGTTCCTATTCCTCTTGCCACCATGTAACCTCTAAATGGGAACAGAGGGCTCCAACAGGATTGGGGCTTCCCAGGTGGTGACAGTAGTAAAGAACCCACCTGTCAATGCAGGAGACATAAGAGACACAGGGTTGGGAAGATTCCCTGGAGAAGGAAATGGCAACCCACTCCAGTATTCTTGCCTGGATAATCGCGTGGACAGAGGAACCTAGCAGGCTACAGTCCATGGAGTCACACAGAGTTGGACACGAATAAAGTGACTTAGCACTCACTCATACTCACTGGGCTTCCCAGGTGGCACTAGTGATAAAAAAACCTGCCTGTCAATGCAGGAGACTCAGGTTTGATCCCTGGGTCAGAAAGAGCCCCTGGAGAAAGAAATGGCAACCTGCTCCAGTATTCTTGCCCAGAGAATTCCATGGATGGAGGAGCTTGGTGGACTACAGTCCATGGGGTCGCAGAGAGTCAGACATGACAGCAACTGAGCACAAGCATGACTCATACTTGTAAATATACCTCATCTTTTTTCTCTTCTTTGTTTTTAGGGGTTTTAACCTAGGAGAGACTTCCCTGGTGGCTCAGAGGTTAAAGTGTCTGCCTGGAATGCAGGAGACCAGGGTTCAATCCCTGGGTCGGGAAGATCCCCTGGAGAAGGAAATGGCAACCCACTCCAGTACTCTTGCCTGGAGAATCCCAAGGAGAAAGGAGCCTGGTAGGCTACAGCCCATGGGGTCGCAAAGAGTCGGACACGACTGAGTGACTTCACTTTCACTTTCACTTTCAACCTGCTGCTGCTGCTAAGTCACTTCAGTCGTGTCCAACTCTGTGTGACCCCATAGACGGCAGCCCACCGGGCTCCCCTGTCCCTGGGATTCTCCAGGCAAGAATACTGCAGTGGGTTGCCATTTCCTTCTCCAATGCATGAAAGAGAAAAGTGAAAGTGAAGTCGCTCAGTCTGTCCGACTGTTAGCAACCCCATGGACTGCAGCCCACCAGGCTACTCCTTCCTAGGAGATCTATAATCTTATTAACCCTGACAAATGATTTATCTTCAAACAAAACGGCTTAATCTGTTAGCTCAAATTATTAATTTCTGAGTTTCTTTTCCTGAAGTTCAGATTTAGAGATGGATTCATAGCTTGTGTTGAAATTTTAGGCCTTTAAATGAAATATTCAAAATTCGAGATCTATCCTAAGTTTAAAAGTCCAAACCTATACTTCAGCTCCTCTCTCCCTTAAAAATTCTTTTTACAGAATGTTTGCAAATAAACAGAATATCTAATTAAACAAATACAAAACATTAAAAATTTTCATGAGTGGTAATTTTCATAAAGACCCAGTAATATACAGTAATATGTAGACTGAAATGAACTTTTGAAAATGAAAATTAGAGCCTTGACAATAAATATGATCTAATCTATAATCTGGGCTCCCCACGAGGTACTAAAGCAACTAGAGTGACATGGCACAATCTACAGTCTACATATATATAACAGATTATATATATAGCATATATAACATGCTGGGCTTCATGTCTGACTTTTTGCAGCCTCATGGACTGTAACCTGCAAGACTCATCTGTCCATGGAGTTCTCCAGGCAAGAATACTGGAGTGGGTTGCCAGTTCCTTCTCCAGGGAATCTCCCTGACCTGGACAAAAGCCTCATCCCTTGCAACTCCTGCATTGGCAGGCAGATTGTTTCCCATATGTAAATATGATCTAATCTAAATCTATATGTAACAATAGGCCAAGCTGCACCCGTCAAAGAGGCTCCCTTGGAATTTCAGTTTCTAAAGTGTTTCTGTTTGGGGAACTGAAGCTGCATCAGAATGGAATCAGTGATCTCAGGTTAATGTGCTGTCACCAAGTCCCTTTGACTCAGACCTACAGCACTACAGTGGTCCTGGGACTTCTGAATTCACTGCAGCGTACATACACACGTGGCAAAACGTCAGGCTGAGAACATTTATCAGTTTCTCTTTCTTGTTGTTCTGGAGAGAATGAGAGGATGTCATGTCTCAGCACACTTGATTGGTATTTAATCTCTACTTACACATAGAATGAAGCAAAATTTAATTTTTAATGTATTCTATGAGAAGTATTAAAAATAATGGTTCAGTTTACCAACATTTCCATACATGTAATAATTCTGTTTCTGAAACAGTAAACCAATTAAAAATCATTGAAAAAATTTTTCTCTCTTTATCATTGTACCAAATTACTCATTCAGTGAGTTGATACAGGCCCTCTACCTTTCTCTCGTAAGAGTCATTGATTGAGTATGTGTGATCCTGAGATATCTCAACAGTACTCATGACATGAAACAGCTTTATTGATTACAGGTTGGCAAATGATCATGAAATGTGTGAAAAAATGTCTGAGATCTTTGTCACTCTTTAGAACCACTCATTTCATATGGCCACAATCAGAATAGAGAAGGGGGTAGACTTTTATTTTCGGTAAATAGTAAATCAGCAGAATCCTCTCTCAGTTTAAGTATGAACTAGTGATGTTTGAAAGTGAAAGTTGCTCAGTTGTGTCTGACTCTTTCTGACCCCATGGACTATACATGGACTACCAGTGTGTCCCTGGTAGCTCAACTGGTAAAGAATCCACCTGCAATGCAGGAGACCCCAGTTCAATTCCTGGGTTGGGAAGATCCACTGGAAAAGGGATAGGCTACCCACTCCAGTATTCTGGACTGGAGAATTCCATGGACTGTATAGTTTACGGGATTTCAAAGAGTCAGACACGACTGAGTGATTTTCACTTACAGCAGCTCATGGGGATATTTTTGAGGACTGAAGTATTTATTTTGATGATACTGATAATCTGGAAATTCTTACTGCCATTGAACAACTGTCTCTACAGGCTTCTTAGTTTATTGCTCAATATGTTTTCTTTGGGATTTTTTTTTTTTTTTTTGCCATACCAAGAACTGGAATAAAAAGTAAACATTAAAGTCTTTAAAGGCAAAGACAACATCTGTGTAATTCTCACTTATTTTTTATCCAGTATTAACAGTTCAGTTCAGTTCAGTTGCTCAGTCATGTCTGACTCTGCAATCCCATGGACTGTACCGCGCCAGGCTTCCCTGTCCATCACCAACTCCTGGAGCTTGCTCAGACACATGTCCATCAAGTCAGTGAAGCCATCCAACCATCTCATCCTCTGTCGTCCCCTTCTCCTCCTGCCTTCAATTTTCCCCAGCATCTGGGTCTTTTCCAGTGAGTCAGTTATTTGCATCAGGTGGCCAAATAATTGGAGTTTCAGCATCAACATCAGTCCTTCCAAGAATATTCAGGACTCATTTCCTTTAGGATTGACTGGTTGGATTTACTTGCAGTCCAAGGGACTCTCAAGAGTCTTCTCCAGCACCATAGTTCAAAAACATCAATTCTTTGGCACTCAGTTTTCTTTACAGTCCAACTCTCACATCCATACATGACTACTGGAAAAACCATAGCTTTGACTAGATGGAACTTTAATGGCAAAGTAATGTCTCTGCTTTTTAATATATTGTCTAGGTTAGTCATAGCTTTTTTTTCCAAGAAGCAAGTGTCTTTTAATTTCATGGCTGCAGTCACCATCTGCAGTGATTTTGGAACCCAAGAAAATAAAGTTTTTCACTGTTTCCATTGTTTCCCCATCTATTTGCCATGGAGTGATGGGACCAGATGCCATGATCTTAGTTTTTTGAATATTGTGTTTTAAGCCAGGTTTTTTACTCTTTTTTCACTTTCATCAAGAGGTTCTTTAGTTCCTCTTCACTTTCTGCCTCACCCTTTCTGATAAGTGTGGTATCATCTGCATATCCGAGGTTATAGATATTTATTTGGGCAATCCTGATCCCAGATTGTGATTCATTCAGCCTGGCATTTCACATGATGTACTCTGCATATAAGTTAAATAAGCAGGGTGACAATATACAGCCTTGATGTACTCCTTTTCCTATTTGGAAACACTCTGTTGTTCCATGTCCAGTTCTAACTGTTGCTTCCTGACCTGCATACAGATTTCTCAGGAGGCAGGTCAGGTGGTCTGGTATTCCCATCTCTTGAAGAATTTTCCACAGTTTGTTGTGAGCTACACAGTCAAAGGCTTTGGTGTAATCAATAAAACAGAAGTAAATGTTTTTCTGGAACTCTCTTGCTTTTTCAATGATCCAGCAGATGGTGGCAATTTGATCTCTGGTTCCTCTGCCTTTTCTAAATCCAACTTGAACATCTGGAAGTTCAGAGTTCACATACTGTTGAAGCCTGGCTTGGAGAATTTTGAGCATTACTTTGCTAGCATGGGAGATAAGTGCAACTGTGGGATAGTCTGAACATTCTTTGGCATTGCCCTTCTTTGGGATTGGTTGAAAACTGACCTTTTCCAGTCCTGTGGCCACTGCTGAGTTTTTCAAATTTGCTGGCATATTGAATGCAGAACTTTCACAGCATCATCTTGCAGGATTTAAAATAACTCAACTGGAATTCCATCACCTCCACTAGCTTTGTTTGATGCTTCCCAAGGCCCACTTGACTTTGCATTCGAGGATGTCTGGCTCTAGGTGAGTGATCACACCATTGTGGTTATCTGGGTCATGAAGATCTCTTTTGTACAGTTCTTCTGTGTATTCTTGCCACCTCTTCCGTCCTTTATCAAGCCCATCTTTGCATGAAATGTTCCCTTGATGTCTCTAATTTTCTTGAAGAGATCTCTAGTCCCTTCTATTGTTTCCCTCTACTTCTTTGCATTGATCACTGAGGAAGGCTTTCTTATCTCTCCTTGTTCATTCAAATGGGTATATCTTTCCTTTTCTCCTTTGCCTTTTGCATCTCTTCTTTTCACAGCTATTTGTAAGGTCTTCTCAGAAACCATTTGCCTTTTTGCATTTGCTTTTCTTTGGATGGTCTTGATCACTGCCTCCTGTACAATGTCGTGAACCTCCATCCATAGTTCTTCAGGCATTCTATTAGATCTAATCCCTTGAATCTATTTGTCACTTCCATTGTATAATCATAAGGGATTTGATTTAGGTCATACCTGAATGGTCTAGTGGTCTTTCCTACTTTCTTCAATTTAAGTCTGAATTCTACTTAAGAAATTTTATTAGATTACAGGTCAGATCTTGTTTTTTTAATGGATGACAATGTAAGGTATGGGTTAAAAGCATAATCACTAGCTTTAAAAGTTCTGGGTTTATAATTGAATTCCACTACCTGGGATCCTGGGAAAAATTACTTAATCTTCTAATCGTTAAAAGGAATGTAACAGGAGAACATGTTTCATACAATTATTTCAATAATTAATTTACCTAAAGTAAGGAAAGTATTGGGGCTTCCCTGTTAGCTCAGCTGGTAAAGAATCCGCTTGCAATGTGGGAGACCTGGGTTTGACCCCTGGGTTGCGAAGATCCCCTGGTGGAAGGTATGGCAACCCACTCCAGTATTCTTGCCTGGAGAATCCCCATGGACAGAAGAGCCTGGTAGGATGCATTCCATGGGATCACAAAGAGTCGGACACAACTGAGCGACTAAGCACAGCACAGCACAGCAGCAAGCAAAGTATTAGCATAGTGGTTGGTTTATATATAGGGAGAATGCTCAGTAAATGAGAAAAAATTTTGTATAATCATAAGGGATTTGATTTAGGTCATACCTGAATGGTCTAGTGGTCTTTCCTACTTTCTTCAATTTAAGTCTGAATTCTACTTAAGAAATTTTATTAGATTACAGGTCAGATCTTGTTTTTTTAATGGATGACAATGTAAGGTATGGGTTAAAAGCATAATCACTAGCTTTAAAAGTTCTGGGTTTATAATTGAATTCCACTACCTGGGATCCTGGGAAAAATTACTTAATCTTCTAATCGTTAAAAGGAATGTAACAGGAGAACATGTTTCATACAATTATTTCAATAATTAATTTACCTAAAGTAAGGAAAGTATTGGGGCTTCCCTGTTAGCTCAGCTGGTAAAGAATCCGCTTGCAATGTGGGAGACCTGGGTTTGACCCCTGGGTTGCGAAGATCCCCTGGTGGAAGGTATGGCAACCCACTCCAGTATTCTTGCCTGGAGAATCCCCATGGACAGAAGAGCCTGGTAGGATGCATTCCATGGGATCACAAAGAGTCGGACACAACTGAGCGACTAAGCACAGCACAGCACAGCAGCAAGCAAAGTATTAGCATAGTGGTTGGTTTATATATAGGGAGAATGCTCAGTAAATGAGAAAAAATTAGTGTATATGCAAGTGGGAATGAGGAAGACAAGGACTCCAGAGTCACATACAGTAAGATTTAAGTATCTAACTGTATGAGAAAGTGAGCATGTCAACATCTTTATAAAGAAGAGTTAGTTAAGTGAAAGTCGCTCAGTCGTGCCCAACTCTTTGCAACCCCATGGACTATATAGTCTCCAGGCCAGAACACTGGAGTGGGTAGCCTTTCCCTTCTCCAGGGGATCTTCCCAAACCAGGGATCAAACCCAGGTCTCCCATTGTGTGTGTGTGTGTGTGTGTGTGTGTGTAAATGAGCACACAGTAAAGACAACTCAAGGTAAAATAACCATACCCTTGGAAATAGTTACATTTTCACAAGTATTAGTGTGAAGTCTTTCAGATGCGAATGTAATTCACATGATCAGCTCCTTCTACATGGGATCGATGTCCCCAAAGATACTACTGTTGGGTTTACGGCTAGCTAGACAAAAGTCTCTGGAGACGGACTGTAGCTGACTAGCGAAATCATTAGAAGAGTCAGTCTACATTGTTAGGCTCTTGAAGGCTTTCTCATACCCTTTGTCTGTATTACTTGAGTGAGTATAGCTACCATTAGTTCTGGAACAATCATTTTCAAATTTAATTCTGTTTTCTTTGCTACTCTCCTAACCAATGGTGAAATATATTAACCTTCATATGACTCAATTACATCATAAATCTTAGATGTTTCTGGAATGAAATTAGACAGTTAGGTCACACATCTTGTTTTCCATTATTTTCTGAGTCTGAGTGGAACAAGTCTGAAACTGTGGCATGTAAGATACAAAAGTCTTCTGACCAGAAGTTCCTAAGTTGAAGTTATTTTCTACAAGGTGTGAGCAACTGTCCTGGAGGATTCTGATGTCAGTGAATAAACAGTGGGCTGGGAATGGGGACAACACTCTTGACTCATTGGTCAAAAACACATCACTATCTCTCTTTTTGATTGAAGTGACTCCTAAATAATAGATAGGCCTTTCATTATTATTTTCCTCAGGGAAATTTCCCTCAAGCTTCAAAAGTTCATCCAGGCCTTCTGAGAATGGAAGGTGTGATGAAATTATATTGGGATGCTGATCTGACAATATAAAAAATGCCTGGGTTTCTATTTCCCATGATCTCTTAGAGGAAGAATCCTTTGGTGGAGAATGGTTGCTCAAGAAGCACTTGCTGGCTGAGCTGTTTATAAGCCCTTGCTCCTCCTCGGCTTCACCTGATTTAGAGCTGCCGAGCAGGGTGGCATATTTAACAGAGGGCTGTCTCCTGCTTCCATCCTCACAGGTTATATCTGTGCTCTCAGCCTCAGAGAACTGAGCACTGCTGCATTGGTCACTAACACAAATAGAACCCTTCTCAAGATCTGGAGTCGTCAAAAGTAGAGCATCTGTAGTTGTTGGCACCATCTCATCTTTATTTTTCCATGATGTATCAACACTGATATCTTCTGAAATGGTTTCAGGCTCCAAAAGAAGAGGACCAAAGGTCGCTGATTCTGTATGCTTGATAAAAAGATGCTCAAACGTTTCTGGCTAAAAGAAAAGACACATTTTAATCCTCAATTGTATTGTTTCTGTTTTGTTTTGCTTCACTATGATATCATGGAAGAAATGGAAGTGTGAAAGTTAATATGAAAGGACATAAATCAACCATAAACTAATTGATTTTGGACTGAAATAAATAGATAAAAAATCGTAAGGGCCAGGTCGTATAAGATACCGTTTAAAAGAGGGATGAGAAAGACTTGAGTCCTTCCGTTTCTATGATGATGGACAAGTACATTAACCTCTCTGCCTTTCAGTTTCCTCATCTGTAAAATTGTGTTCAATATATACCTCGTAGCTTTGTACAAGGAATACATTAGATAGCATCTGAAAGTGCATAGCTCTCAATGGCTTCCTAGGTGGTGCTGGTGATATAGAATATGCCTGCCAATGCAGGAGACACAATAGACGTGGGTTCGATTCCTGGGTCAGGAAGATCCCCTGGAGAACGGGATCCAGTATTCTTGCCTGGAAAATCCCATGGACACAGGAGCCTGACGGGCTATAGTCCATGAGGTTTCTAAGAGTCGGATGTGACTGAGAACATTGAAATTAGAAAGTGTTATCTCCAGAAGAATTTCTAATATTGTATAGCAAATTACACTTCCACAAACTCTTACATCACGTTTAAAAGGCAAATTGACACAAAATCGAATGAGCGGGGCTTCCTTGGTGGTGCAGTGGTAAAGAATCCACGTGCCAATTCAGGAGACGCGGGTTCCATCCCTCATCCAGACAGATCCCACGTGCCATGGAGCAGCCACGCCCACGGGCCACAACTAGTGGGCCTGCACTCTAGAGCCCGGGAGCCACAGCTACCGCAACCACCGAAGCCCGCTCACCCTAGAGCGCATGCTCTGCAGTGAGAGAGGCCACCGCGACGGGAAATCCTGGCGCCGCAAGGAGAGAGCAGCCGCTGCTCACCACAACTAGAGAAAGGCCCACGCAACGATGAAGACACAGCAGAGACAAAAGTGAATAAACAATTTTTTAAAAAATCAAAGGAGCAATACAACTTGGCTACAGATAGCTAAAATGACTACTCCATGACATAATATATGACATGAAGGTAAACTGTATGTGATCTTATCTACCTTACGTCATACTAAAAATCTATTTATGACTATCAGAAAATAAGAACTAAGAATATCTATTTGTTGAAAACAATTAAGGTGAAAGAGACGATCACAGACTTTTAAATAACCATTCCTTATAAATAACGTCACATGAAAATATAAACTATAGGACATGTGGAATGAAGACAAAGATGCAAAACAAATGCGCATCATATTTTTATAAGAACAGTGGTTACATTACAACAACAAACCCTGCTAGGCAGCTACAAGCAAGCATCTATGTGCAAAAAAGCTCAACTCACACAATGTAAACATATTGAAAAAATAAGTGAAAAATAAACAAAACTGTAGACACAGCAGATTGAAAAATTCACACAACTAAATGAAGTGCTATAGAAAATGTGTTCAATTTTATGCTATACATATAATTAAAATTTTGAATTTTATAATTCTTAACTAATAGAATGAATTCAGATATATTTCTTGAAATAATATAATCAACATTCATAATGGCAAATATATTCCATATAAAAAGACAATTCATTTAACATAATGTTGAACTCAATGAAATATACGGATGATTATAACCATAAATGAATAAATATACCAAATATAATGGAATAGATTTTATACAGAGATTAAAATACTACATAATAACAAATACTGTATTAACACAAAGTTTTCTGTTTTTCTATGAACATGTGTAAAGAGAAAACAATTCCTCTTCCTGTTTTCTTTCTGAAAGAAATATATAATTAAATTTATATAATTTCCTTCAAAACTTTTTTGCTCATTTTATTTTTTCTTAAGGTTACTACTATATATGTATTGATTTTCTTAAAATTTAAATGAACCAAGAAATTAAGATCTACAAATAAAGGAACTACATACTATTAACATTGAAAACAAAAATAAGGATAGCACATAACATGCAAACTCACAGATGTTCTTCAAATGACATGTTTGACATATTTCATGCCCTCTAAAACTTCATAATTGGTAATTAATCTGTTATACCAAATAATTTACTTCTTCAAATGCATTTGATGAAACAGTTCACTAATAATGGAAGACAATAACAACAAACACGTATCCATATATTATTAAAATATATTTTATCAATGGGTCACAAACACTTATTAAGAGCATGTTTATTTAAAAAATCATTTCAATTACCATATACATCTAATATTTCAAGATTTTAGAACAGTCTGAGAGCACATCAAATATGTACTCAGCTAGAAGGAATTAATATCCTTTCATATTTTCACACTTCAACTTTACATTCCAATGACATCTCTTAAAAGTCAATGAAGTGGGGAAAGGACACTTTCTTCCTGATTTTTAGGTTTTTTTTTTTTTGAACATTCAAATCAAACTGTAAATGAAATCTAAAAGTAAGTGATGCATATGTATCCTAAATTTAAATATTATTTGGGCTAATCAAGCAGAGGCTTTGGTTTATTTTGAATGTGAGCAGCATAGCACACAAGGTAATTCATGGCATTAGTGGTGGTCTTTTTTTTCAGGGAGGAAAGTCCTGGGTTTGCTTTGAGCTATTACTAAAAGCTCTAGAGAGCCTCCCTTTTTGCATCACCGCCCACTTCCCTGCCTGCTGGAAGCTTTGGGTGGCTCAGTGTAAATAAATTAAATTTAGTAAAGAATTTCACAAAGATGCAGAACTGGAAGCTGATGTGTTTTCTTATCTGGTCAGCCTGACCTGGATATGTCACGTCATCCCAAAATGAACTGTAACTTCTACTGGCCTTTGACCAGAACAAACTGTCTTTGAACTGAAATGGAAGCTAGCATTTAGGCCATTTTCAAGGCTAAAATGAAAATTCCCATATGGATCAGATTTAGATATATATAAGATCTCCAAGACATTATAAAGAATACCCAAAGGGTTCAATTTATAGGCTGAAGTGTCTATAAAAGGATATAAAATGGAAAATTTTGGACATAAAATGTAAACTAAAAACTTTTGCTACATTTTATATTTAGAGTCATTGTATTTGCGGTTACAGCATTATCTTTAGATATATATAAGATCTCCAAGACATTATAAAGAATACCCAAAGGGTTCAATTGATAGGCTGAAGTGTCTATAAAAGGATATAAAATGGAAAATTTTGGACATAAAATGCAAACTAAAAACTTTTGCTACATTTTATATTTAGAGTCATTGTATTTGCAGTTACAGCATTATCTACTATAAATTTGATGATATCTAATAGATATGTGCTGAGAGCAATGGTCATATTTTTTAATGTTTTATAACCAGACAAAGGACAAATCAAAAGCCAGATATCATAAATACTACTTTTGAGATGACCTGAGAAGTAATCATACATCCAAACTGAACTGGACTGAGATCAATGTCTTGAATTTCAAATTTACCCATCTATTTTAAGTTCTAAATCAACATAATCCACCATGTTTTAGTTCTCAATAGTTTCACCAATTTTTTTTAAGATTGTCTCCCCTTCTTCAAAATGTAAAAATCTTCTAATACTCTATAGAATGTTGGGAAGCTGGCAGATTGGATTCATCGGAAGTGATCGTGATTAGACTTCAAAGAATATCCGTTCTCTGTTCAGATAAAATAAAACAAAATAAGGAAGCAAAATAAAAAAATCACTCAGAAAGCAAAAGATAAAAGAAATCAAAAAGATGTTCTGTCAAGCATGGGTAGTGGATCATAAATTCTTGTGTTAAACTACAGTAATGCATTTTTTAAAGAAAAGATAACATTTTGAACTAAGATGATCTCTATGATTTTCTTAATGCATGCCTTAATATCTAAGGATAGCCTTAGTGATCCCAGAAAAGAAAATCTATAGAGGAATAATAGAATAAATAAAAGCAAAGAAGAACAAAGAGCTGAGAAAATTAAAAGCAAGTGGAAGAAAAAGAGCAAATATTGAGAATTTGAAACAAGAGTAAAGTAACAGATCTCTGAAAATAATATCTTCAATTAAAATAGAGAAGACTTGAAATAGTAAAGAAGAACAAAATTATCATTGTTTTTTTAATCTAGAAAAAAGTTCTAAGAAATCATCTCGTCCACATTTCTCCCTTTTTTATAGAAGAAGCAATCAAGGCTTAAAGTTGCATAGCTAACCAAAGTAGAGTGAGGACTCTGAATGTTCCTCTAATCCAACAATGTCTATAATACAGTGGAAGATGAAAAGATATTTTAAACACAATTAGGGAGGAGAACATGTTCTTTCTTTTGCTTTTTCTATTTACTGTGATAGATTTGACCAGATTAATTTATCATCTCTTCTGGTTCATTAGACCCAAGGGCACATATATAGATATTAAGAAGGACAAGAAAATAGAGAAAATGGAAATCATGTTTTAGGGGACTACATTAGCTCTTTGACATTTCTGCAAGGCTGTTCTAGTAGTTTCAGGGACAATCTGTGTCAGATCCATGAGAACGGTATTAGGAGTTTATGAGTTACTAAGCTTTTCCTTTTGGAAACTAGAACAGGTGGTGTAATCTAGGGTAGTCTTTGACTCAAAAGGAAAAAAAAAATCCATTTGATTTTAGTTTAAACACTCCAAAGTATTTAGGTGGTTAAGTGGGAGTACACTTCGTGGAAATAGACCTAAATGTAGACAGCAAAGGAGCAGGGTTAGATCACACGCAGACACCTCAAATGTAGATGGTTTGGATTTAGAGGAAGAAACTAACTAACTGATTAGACAAAATCCTAAAGAAAGAGGTTTAAAAAAGTTTTGAATTAGAACCAAAACAAGGCTATTGACTTACTGCAATACATTTTCCTACAACAAGAATTTCAACCTTAAAAAATTTTATTTTTAACCTATTTCAGAACTTTAAAAAAGATTTTGATTTGTTTCATTTATTTTATTGAAGTATAATTGATTCTGCAATTATATTGCAGAATCTGTTAAAGATTCTGGTTTTTAAAGTATTGTGAGAAATGGTGTAGGAAAGTATTGTGGTTCAAGATGGCAGTCTGAGCATGCATGTTTCTTTCTTATCTCTGTAGAGACTCTGTTAGAATGAAAGTGCATGAATAAATCAAATGAGACAATCTGAGAAGGTTAAGAGGGAATGAGATTTCAAATTTCTAATAGATGGAAAACAAGTGGAGGAGTGTAGTAGACCAAAGGAGATGAGGTGCAGATGGGAATACCTCCAGGGTGGGCTATCGCTGAAGAGAAAGACAGTTTGCCCTGTTGCATATAGTGGAGATGGTGGGGGAAGTGAAAAGTGAAAGTGAAAGCTGCTCAGTCATGTCCGACTCTTTGCGACCTCATGGACTATACAGTCCATGGAATTCTTCGGGCCAGAATACTGTAGTGGCTAGCCTTTCCCTTCTCCAAGGGATCTTCCTAACCCAGGGACTGAACCCAGGTCTCCCACATTGCAAGTGGATTCTTTACCAGCTGAGCCACCAAGGAAGCCCTAGCTGGAGAGAGAGACAGTTTGCCCTGTTGCATATAGTGGAGATCATATATCAATAACCTCAGATATGCAGATGACACCACCATTATGGCAGAAAGCAAAGAAGAACTAACAAGCCTCTTGATGAAAGTGAAAGAGGGGAGTGAAAAAGCTGGCTTAAAGCACAACATTCAGAAGAATGAAGATCATGGCATCTAGTACCATCACTTCATGGCAAATAGATGGGGAGACCATGGAAACAGTGACAGACTTAATTTTGTTGAGCTCCAAAATCATTGTAGATGGTGACTACAGCCATGAAATTAAAAGACGCTTCTTGGAAGAAAAGCTATGCCCAACCTAGATAGCATATCAAAAAGCAAAGACGTTACTTTGCCAACAAAGGTCCTTCTAGTCAAAGCTATGGTTTTTCCAGTGGTCATGTATGGATGTGAGAGTTGGACCATAAAGAAAGCTGAGTGCTGAAGAATTGATGCTTTTGATTTGTGGTGTTGGAGAAGACTCTTGAGAGTCCCTTGGACTGCAAGGAGATCCAACCAGTCAATCCTAAAGGAAATGAGTCCTGAATATTCATTGGAAGGACTGATGTTGAAGCTGAAACTCCGATACTTTGGCCACTTGATGCAAATACTGATTCATTGGAAAAGACCCTGATGTTGGGAAGGACTGAAGGCAGGATGAGAAGGGGGTGACAGAGGATGAGATGGCTGGATGGCATCACTGACTTGATGGACATGAGTTTGAACAAGCTCTGGGAGTTGGTGACAGAGAGGAAAGCCTGGAGTGCTGCAGTCCATGGGGTCGCAAAGAGTTGGACACGACCAAGTGACTGAACCAACTGAACTGATATAGTGGAGATGAGGGGAGGGGTGAAGAAAGGCAGGTAAAAACACAGGAAGAAATGAGACCTTTGCCTGAAAACAGGAAATTCTTTCAATGGAATGGGGCTCTTCTACTCCCTCTACTACACATGGAAAAGGCTTCATACTCCCCACACTCAAACTGAAGATTTGTTCTTAAAAGTAAGTGGAAAATTATCTGAGGAGGAATCTAGCAGCTGAGGAGTATTGGTGTCTATGAGGATGTCTTTCCTCATTTAGCAGAGCCCTTTCTCACCCATTCAGGGCTGCAATCCCTTTCTTAAATATGAAAGAAAAACAAAGGATTACCACATATATGTGGAAAGTGTGTTTTTTTTTTAAAAGCCAAGATAAACAGGAGGAGAATATGATCCTAGCATAAACAGAGAGTTCAAGGAATAAAAGAAAAGAGAATTTTTAAAACAAAGAATGATCCTCTGAATTGTTATTTTTAGTAAGAAAATATTGCATGCATAAAGTCAGAACAGGATACACTGGAAATGAATAGTTGGAAATTTACAACTATAAAGAGCAAATGTTCAATAGAAGCACTGAAGGAACAGGGTATGGCAAGGTCTCAAACATTAAAAAAAAAAAAAAAGACAAAGAAACAGACATATTAGAGAAGAGATAAGAAGTATAGATGTATGCAGAGGGTCCAACATCCACCTAATATATATTCTAGAATGAGATCCAAAAGAAATAAGAGGAGAGGAAGTTATCAAAAAATAATATAATTTCTTAGAATTGACAGGAGATTGAAATCAAAAGTGTCTTCAAACAAGAACAAAGTTAAATGAAAAAGAATATTCCTAAATAGGTTTAGACCTATCACTAAAAGTTTAGAACATCAATAACAGGGATAATATATTAAAAGTAAGAAAACTGTATGATACCAGTGAGGAGTAAAAATCAGAGCTTCTCAGACTTCTCAGAAGTGATACCAGATGCTAGAGGATAAGGCAGGAATTGTCTCAAAGTTTTACTGGAAAGGCTTGTCAACCTAGAACTTGCTATTCCACCAAAATATCAATAAAGGAAGGCACAATAAAAAGAATTTCAGGCTTGGAGAGACTTCAACTTACACAATATTTCCTGGCAGCTTATGTAAGGAGGTAGTTAATCAAAAAAGAGGAAGAAAAATTGTCTAGAGAACAGTTTTCCACTAGAAACCAGCTTTCCCTTTTCCAGGGGATCTTCCTGACACCAGAATCAAACCAGGGTCTCCTACATTGCATCCCCCAACTAGAAACCAGTTAAGGGAAAATTCAGAAGAATGGCTTGTAGTAATGTTAGAAAAGGCCTAATCCAGATCACAGTAGGAGTATGGACGATTTTCTGGACAGAGTGCCTGGGGAACAGGTCTCCAGCGAAGGTACACACACAATAACAGCATACAGAAGGTTAAAAAAAAATTAAGAAGCAATTAGAAGCTCTAGAAAAAGCAAAACAAACACAAAACAAAACATAAAAATTAAAATGAGGCCAATTAAAATTTGACAAAATTCAGATTAACAGGGTGGGCTGTTTCTAAAATATATTTTTTAACTATGACGATTTTCTGGACAGAGTGCCTGGGGAACAGGTCTCCAGCGAAGGTACACACACAATAACAGCATACAGAAGGTTAAAAAAAAATTAAGAAGCAATTAGAAGCTCTAGAAAAAGCAAAACAAACACAAAACAAAACATAAAAATTAAAATGAGGCCAATTAAAATTTGACAAAATTCAGATTAACAGGGTGGGCTGTTTCTAAAATATATTTTTTAACTATTTAGTGTCATTGGAACCACAAAGTGTGGTAATATAATCACATTATATTACTTGGTTCTGCAAGGAACAATATTTATAAACTCATAACAATGAAAATACAGTTTAGTGGATTTTTATTTTTTTTAATTAACTCCAGACAAATTATAGCACAGAACATGCTATCAACCCTGACTTAAGTGAAAATGTAAAGTTGCAATTGACAAAGATTGGGAAGCGGAGAGAGACATGGAGGGAAAGGTAAGAGTACTAATGTCTTCATTTTAATAAAGGAAGGTGTCCTAAGAAACAGTCTCTATTTCATGGAACAACAAATGGAGTTTTAGAAGACTATCCTGAGATTATAGACTGATTACTGAAGGACTGAAAAAAAAAGTGACTAACAATATGATATGGAAATAGCATGGGGAAAGAAGGGGCAAAGAAGTATATGTATAAGTAAGTCCCCATTACAGCCAGAAATCGCTAAATATTTACATTTCATAATGGCATAAGTATCTTATTTTTAGAAATATAAAGGTGACCTGCCAGAAAAATTAAGAGCAAATGGCTGCACCATTTTAACGTTCATGCTGGCAGTACAAGAAAGTTCCAATTTCTCCACATTCTCACCAACACTTATTACCTGTTGTTTTTATTATACCATCGTAGCTAGCATAAAGTGCTATCTTGTGCTTTTGGTTACATTTCCCTAATCTTTTCCTAATCACATTGAACATATATTCACTTTTCCTTATTGGCTATTTGTACATCTTCTTTGCAGAAATGTCTCTTCGGATTCTTTGCCAACTTTTTTGTGTTAAGATATACATTAAATTTATTATTTCAACTATTTTTAAGTGCACAATTTAGTGACATTAAGTATATTAAGCAATCCATTGTTAATATGGGCTGGATGGGAAGGGTATCAATGTGAGTACAATGAACCTGAGCTTAACCAAGGTTTTCACACCTACAGACTGTCTGATCAAGATAAGCTGCTGAACCACTCTGTGCCTCGGTTTTATAATCAGAAAATATAAAGCTAATAGGTCTATGACCAAATTAAATAAAATAATATGAATACGAAAGTTTGGAGCAGATAGTAAATTGTCTTGTTGTCTTTAGAAATATAATGTGAAATATACTGTATTATTTGTCCCCCAAAAAAGTACTTTTAGTTAGGAGATTAAAGTAGAAGGTGAGATTTTAAGAAGTTATTGAATTTTAGAAGATTAGGTTTTTATCATCAGTAAAACCTTTGAAATTACATTCTTCTTTACTCTTCAAATATTCCTGATACATTCCAAAAACTGATTTATTCCTGAGTACCTGTTAAGCCAAGTAATAAACTGAGTACCTTGAGGGCTAGTTATGCTTAAAGAATACCTGACAAGATTAATAAAAAAAAAAAAAAAAACCCTCAGTCTTACAAATAATGTCATTCACCCACCCTACTTAGAGATTCTTCACACTTTCTCAGTTTACCAGAACCTGGGGACATGTGGGATATTTCCGTCTATTGCACATGTCTGCCAGGCGATCTGCTGCGGCATGACGCTCCTCCTCAGGGAGCTACATGACACAGCGGGGTAGCGTGTAGGCTAGAGTCACTGACTCAGTCTACATTCTTTTGTGTCCAGCATTCTCTGGAAAATGGAAAAACTCAATGCAGGGTCAAACTACATTTTGCTGAGGTGGGCCGGACCATTTCCCTGCCCTGGTAAACACTTAGAAGTCATTATTCCTGGTGGTTCATAGAGATTCCAGAGCTTACCATTTTGAAGACTGTTTCAGCTTCTCTGAGACAGTAGGATTGCTATTTCCAGAATTTATATATACTGACACGGTGAAGTATTTACATTTTTAGATAAGTACTTAGTTTTTTGTTTTTTGTTTTTTACAAAATTCCTCTCATATTCAAAGAAGAAAAAAACCTCAATAAATATTGAGTTGAACAAGTTGAACAAGTTACCTAACCAGTATAAGCTTTAGGTTTTTCCCTTCTATAAATGGAGATGCTAATACTTATTCCGTGGGGTAACTGAAAGAATAACAATGTAAAACATGTAAATATGCAATATAATGATAATTTATTGAGACACTACTATTTGGAAGTATCATCTTCTTTACTCCCTGAAACAATTCAATGAGGTAAGTTCTATTAAACCTCATTTTACAGGAGAGGAAACTTAAGATACCAAGAATTGAAATAAAAATCTTAATGAATATAAGAATATGTATCTCAATGATCTGCACATAAGTAAATGGACATATGATAAGATATCAGCATTTTGTTAATTATTTTGTGAATCTTGACTTTAGTATTTTGCATTTATCAGGAGGAGCTGAATAATATATGTGGTCTTAAAATACAGCCCTAGAACTCAGAACACTCTTCACAATAAATAATGAAATGCTCTGGAAACTTAGAGGGGGCAGAATTTCTTCTGAACTACATTTGTTCACAGAAGGTTTGGGGAAGGAAGAGCTTAGAGCAAACTCTTCACTGACGTAGAGGGCTCTGTAGAGGTGAGAGAAATACTGTCATCATGACTAACGCCCATAAACAGGAAAAATGGAATATATAAGTTGATAACAGATTGTAGAGAGAGGTCATTGAGAACCAGCTTAAAAGGACTATACTTGATCTTGTAGCTAAAAAGAAACCACTGAAGACGTGTAACAGTGACTACAATGATACAATTATTGAGACTGACTAACCCCCATATGATTCTTGTTCAAAACATCATTTAGATATTTTACCATAAAAACTGAATTCTATTTTCCCAGTTTTATAGGTAGAAAGCCAACCCTGCTTCAAGGAAAACTTGGGAAATTAATGATATATTTGTTAAATTCTAGAGTTTTCTGAGAAAATCTATTATAGACATAAGTGCAAATTATTAGAGCTGACTAATTGTTTCCTAAGTAGCTTGAAAGGAACTATCTTCATAAATGTAAGCTTTACTATGATAATTGCATTTTCAGATTGCAGTGTTTTAGGAAAGGATTATATAGTTTCCAATTGATTTAAGTAATTATGAAGATAATTACAAAGTTGAAAAATATTGATTCCAGCCTTTTCCAAAGGACAATCAATTTATACCCAAAAAGTATATATAAATATTTGTTCTCCATCAGATTTGACCCTAACATTCTAATATTTGTTTTATGATATACTATGACACAGAACAAAGGTATGTATATTGTTAATTCAGATGATAAGCTTTCTATTGAATTTTGTTTTGTCCTGGTTTCAAATCCCTGCATCTTCCTATCCATGAAAATAAATAACAAATTAGACAGATTCATATTAAGACGAACTGAATAAAATAAAATTTAAACTTTATCCTTAAAAAAAAGTTTTGAACCTTAAAAATGTTTGAAGTTCTAAAAGGGATACAGCATCTAAAATGAAATATTATATACTTGGGGTTAAAAAAAATTGAAAAAAGGACCTTCTGAAAATTAAGTCCTTGTGCCCAGGAACAGTTCTTGGGGTTTGGAACGTCTTCCCAAAACAACTTTTTCATTCTACAAAGGATAAACAAGGCATTAGAATTAGAGAACATTCACAGTGAAAATGTTAACAGTTAATAAGCAAACAACTAGAAACTAAGTCTACCAGACTGGTTATCCTATAGCAGGATCAAATTTACTTTCATATGCTATCACAGGAAGATTTCTACCAACTTTATGTCTAGACCAAAGTTAATGATCACTATAATATTAATTTAAAAAAATAGCTAACATTTATTGAAAACTGTATGCCTAGCCCTGTGCTAAATACTTTGCACAGGCCCCATCAGCTCACTTGATTGGAAGATAAATTCAGATTCTAAAATCACTTTTCCCTCTTCACTCCTAGAAGACAAAAATTTCTGTAGAGATTTGCCACATGTGAAATAACCTCAGTGGTCTGGACCTCTCATCACAGAGTGATGGGGCACATAAAGAACCATTCAAGCAGTTCAAATGAGACAGAATGGAGCCACACAGTGCTAAAATTTAAAAAGCAGAATACCTACTAGCCATAAGTGAAGTGACTGTTCCAAATAAATTTTCGCAACTGAAAGTCCTCAACCTAGATTTACAATTCTGAAAGCCATTCCCGTCACCTCTAAGAATACACTGCCTAGGCTTTTCTGTTATAAGCTTGTTATTTCATGAATGTATATACATTTGTTAAAAATCTAATTTCTTCCCTGAGGCTTATGTGTGCTAGCAAAATGCAGTGTGGATTCCTGAAATAAGGAATCCTTTTTCTTCTTATGCCATCTTATTATATACTGAATACATATAAAATATTTAGCATATTTTAGTGTTTCTGGTTTGGGTTTAAAATGGTTTAAATATGCTCGAGATTTTTAACACCACATACAATACCTTTGATGTGATACTGACAATGTTCCAAGCAATAAGATTGAGGAGGAAATTATTATTGGCACAATTACATATAGATCTGCATCATGCTGGTGTTTTTCATCATCTGAAAAAGAAAAAATTCACACAACTCAGAACCTTGAGGAAGTAATATCTTTCTGTATCAAAAATCATAACAGACCTTTTTCTGATTTCATCATCAATCTGAATGACTTTTAAAGATACCAAAATCAGAAAGACATAACCATAACTTTGATCATAAAATAATTACTATTTTGTTCAGAATTATGCTTCTCATAATATAGCAAAACATTTTCTCAAAAGTATTTATTTGCCAGCTCTCTCCATCTGATCACTTTTCAATTATATGAATTAAAGTGTCAATTAAAGTTGTTATGATGGCTCTCTGCATCAGTCATCTGCTTCTGGAGAAGGCATTCTACAAGACCCATCAACTTCTATCTTGCTCACTTCAGACACATCATTGACTTCTTTGTTGCTTCTTGGACCACCAAGCATGCTCACTCTTCAGGGTCTTTGCGCTTGCTGTCCCCTTGCTCAAATGTTCTTCCCCCTTGTCCTTGCAGGACTTATCACCTTCTTAAAGAAAAAGACCATCATTTTTGGCCATCATTACTGCTCAGACAGTAAAGAATATGCCTGCAGTGCGGGTAGACCTGGATTCAGTTCCTGAATTGGGAAGATCCCTTGGAGAAGGAAACGGCAACCCACTCCAGTATTCTTGCCTGGAAAATTTCATGGACAGAGGAGCCTGGTGGGCTACAGTCCATGGAGTCACAAAGAGTAGGACATGATTGAGCAACTCTCACACACACACACATTTTAACTCTATCCCTTCATTTTATTTTTATTTTAATTTCATATACTTATTTCTATATGACACTATATTATTTGTTTATTGTCTTGTCATTTGAGTACTGGAGTTTAAGCTCCATTTAGGACACAGACTCATGCTCAATATTCAATCCCCAATGCTTAGAACAGTGTTCAATATATATTTGTTGAACAGTACATGAATGAAGTTATATATAATTATTTTACTTCTAAAACTAAGTAAAATATTTATCTCTTGAAACTTCATTATTGGGTTGCTTCAATTTTAAAACAACTTGAAAAATAATAGTAAAATAAAAATCTTCCCACTCCAAGTACAGTAAGATGAATCAGAAATATGACACCCAGTGAACTTTTTTCTATACCTATCTCTCCAGTTTTATTTTCAGAAAAATTTTCTTTTAGAAGATGTTGAAAATTTAAAGACTCTATAAGTATGTCAAAGCTTATTGTTTGGGGTAGCAAATTAATTTGTGCAGCAAATTAATACTTTTTCAATTACCTTTATGATATATTTTGTGGCATAGGTGGGTATTTCCATTTTTGTTTCCATCAACTTTCTGATGTGAGGAGCAGACTCATTAGAAAAGACTCTGACACTGGGAAAGATTGGCAGCAAGAGGAGAAGGGGGTAACAGGATGAGATGATTGGATGGCATCACTGACTCAGTGGACATGAATTTGAGCAAACTTTGGGAGAGACTGAAGGACAGGGAAGCCTGGCGTGATGCAGTCCACGGGGTTGCAAAGAGTTGGAGACAACTTAGCGACCAAACAACAATCAACTTTCTACCCAATTTGAGACTGAAAGTGTAACTTACCAATACAGGAACACAATATCATGCCTGATTATTCTTAATGACACCTTGGAACCATATACCCTTAACACAGTCACCCATGACACCTCTACAGAAGACTCTGGGCTCTTCCATGATTCCATCAGAAAGAGAATAATCAGACGGCAGCATTATTGCTAACTAAAGAAGAAACCACATATCTGTGCAGAAGGAAACTAAAAGTAAAAATTTTTACCTTGAGCAAAACTATTAATTATCTTCGGTTTCCCTACTCCTTCCATGAATATTGGGTAAAGACTGAACTGATACTTCTCAATGGGGATAAAATGATCTGAGGAGAAAAAAATATTTTAAAAAGTCATCCCTACTGAATTAATATTAATGAGTGAAATCTATATAAAAATTTTAAGTGACTCATATTTTCATGCATTAAAATTGATGATTTATAAAATATAAAATTGATGATTTATGGATTGAAACTGGATTGAAAACTGATGACTGCTATCTATGGGCTGAAATATAACTGGGGAGTTTCAAAGACAATCTGAGCACTCTAAATTCTCCTAGTAACACCAATAATTTTCCAAATAATGTTTTAAAAATCTTACCCAGAGATAGAAAATTTCAATTTTTCAAAGGCATGTTCCAGCGACAGTCAGTTTGTTCAAGTTTGGGTTGTATGAGCTGTTCCATTTCCTTTTCCTGGACAATCTGCTCTACCTCTTTTCCCACCAGATCAAAGCCAGCAGTATTCCCTTTCCATAGGAATTCAGTTTACTCAGCTTCCCTATTCAAGGGAGTTGGGAGATTAAAGTCTTAGGAGATCCTATGTAAAGAACTTGGGAATGGGGACCAGGAATCTTTGTACATATCCAGATGTCTAGATCTATGGAAGATGACCATCTCCATAGCAAAACTCAAAATGGATCTACTGGTGATCTATCATTTTCACAAATGCTGCTGCTGCTGCTGAGTCGCTTCAGTCGTGTCCGACTCTGTGCGACCCCATAGATGGCAGCCCACCAGGCTCCCCCATCCCTGGGATTCTCCAGGCAAGAACACTGGAGTGGGTCGCCATTTCCTTCACAAATGCTAATGACACACAAATATTACTCCAAGAGAGATAAATCTCTTCGAAGCACAAAGTAACCACCTGGACAATAATAGTAATAATGAACTGAGTTTAGTTCTCTATCAGTCATTTGTTTCTCTTTACTCTGANAACACTGGAGTGGGTCGCCATTTCCTTCACAAATGCTAATGACACACAAATATTACTCCAAGAGAGATAAATCTCTTCGAAGCACAAAGTAACCACCTGGACAATAATAGTAATAATGAACTGAGTTTAGTTCTCTATCAGTCATTTGTTTCTCTTTACTCTGATGCTAAATTCTAGGGTCTCTGGAATGAAAAGTATGAGCCTTTGGGATGACACTGTAAACAGTACTATGGGCAATCCTTAGCTTCCCTGCTTAAAGCTTACTCAGACTTGGAGATTCTATGCTGTGTACTTACATTTTGTACTTTATTCACCTTACAGGGTAACTGGTCTACTTTTGAGAAATTATGAATCAGACCTTCAGCCTGGCCCTCCCACTCATTGCTAGTGGCATCATAAGTTGGTATACAATTTGGGAAAACAATTTGGCAGTAGATATCAAAAGCCGTTAAAACTCATTTTTTTAAAAAATGGTTAAACTGGAAGCAACATAAATGTCCTCATATAAATAAATGATTAAGTATATTTTGTATTAAAATGCTATATAATCACTAACAATGGTTACAGGATTGGGGATAAAATAGAAACATGTTTGTGATATAGCAAAGGAACCAAACAGAAGGAAAGTTATAAATGATACAATATGATGACAATTATAGATATTTAAGTGAAAAACAAATGAAATAGAATTAAATGCTGGTGACAAGGTGACAGAATTAAAGGTAATAAGATGCATTATCTATATTTTTGAAGTTTTCATTAACTGTGTTATTTGAATTAATAATCTGTAGGGTCATAGAGGAAAAAGTTATCAAAATACAGTAAGCTTACCATGGACATAATACTTCTTAACAGAGGAAGGGATTCTAAGCCATTTAATTTCACTGTCTTCATTAAGAATTTTCCACTCAAGAATAAAATACATCAGATTGTAATCACTGGGTGACAGCATCCAGGAAAGAATTACACAACTGCTGTTTAAAGGGTAAGCACTGAGTGACTGCACGATATTTACTGAGGGGAAAAGAAGGAAATTTCTTGTTAACTTCAAAATTAATGAAAATCTCCAAACTGTGTTTAGGAACATAAAACTTAGTGAAAAAGGAAGAAGGAAGAGAAAGCAGATATTTATACAAATAAATATAAAACATGGCAATTATTTTTGTATCACAGAAGTCATATAAGCAGAGAGATGTGGAAATATATGCTATTGATAAATAAGATTTTACCTAAAATCCAAAAAAGAGATTTTTGGATATGGTCAAAGATGTTCTCTTCTGTAGTAATGTACAAGCCTATTAATCATCCTAATTCCCCCCAACTCTTCTCTCCTGCTGATGGAATCATTCTTTCAAAGCACAAAACTAGTCATTTTAACACCCTCTGCACAGGGTCCACTTCAAAGCCTCCAGACTTCCACAGGTGAGAGCAAAATTCTCATCATGCCTCCAATGACCTAAGGGCCACGTCTCAGCACATTTGTCAGCTTTTTTGCACACGCACACACACACACAGACACACGCCCCTGATGATCCTCCTTCATGTTCTCTCCTGGACTGCAGGATTTTTGGTCAGACTGTTCCTCTCTCAGAGGAGCTCTTCTTCCCACCTTTCATGGAAGTTCAATTTCTATACCACATCCTCAAGAAAACTTCCCTGACCCTCAGTACTAGTTTAGGCTCTTATTTCTTTTTTCTTTTATAAAATTATATTCCTTTCCTAGGAACATGCATCTCAGTTTATAAATAGGCATTATCTTGTATGATTTTTTGATTAAAGTCTGTCTCATCTATTGAACTCTATGAGACCATTATAATTTTACCCACATTGGAATTTCTACCACCTAGCATACTGCAGCATTAAACAAATATTTCTATTAATAGAGCATATTGATTGAGAATGTTTTTAATGTAAAATACAGTGCAAATGCTGTGAAACTTACATAGAGTTTACACTATATGTACACAAGTAATCACAATACAAGGCAGGATATAAAATACCATAGAAAAGGTAGAAAGTATTCTGAGAACTAAAAAAAGGATAGGCTACATCTAAGTAAAGCAATAAGCAAATATTTCAGGAAGTTACATGATTAGTAGACGGAAGTGAAATTTGAATTTTTCATTAAAAATTGTACTTTGAATATACTATACAAGCTACAAGCTCCTATATAAAGTTGTTCTTAATTCCTTGATTAATCAAATATATCAAAATTAATAAAAGAGGGTTCATCACATATTAAATGAAATACAAGTTATTTTCAAATCTAAGCAATTACTTGTATCTATCTAATGTTATACTATCACATATATACATATATGTAGTATATATGACACACACATGTGTATTTTACCTATTAATATATGTGTGTATATATATATATGGACACATTATATGCATATGTATATATTTATATAAAGAGAGAGAGAGATTCATTCACCTACAACCCACACTGGCCCAGAATTTTCAAGTTTTAGATTTATCAGAACATTCACATTTATTATAGTACTATTTCAACAATATTATACCATGTGAAAACCCAAGGACCACATCACATAATCAGGATATACTCTTACATTATTTTTTAGACAAAACAGAGATAAAAGGTAAAAAAGAGGGAGAGGGAGAGGGAGAGGGTGGAATGATTTGGGAGAATAGCATTGAAATATGTGTACTATCATGTAGGAAATGAATCGCCAGTCTGTGTTCAATGCAGTATGCAGGATGCTTGGGGCTGGTGTATGGGGATGATCCGGAGGGATGATGGGGGGTGGGAGGAGGGATGGGGGGTTCATATTTGGGAGTTCGTGTACACCTGTGGCAGATTCATGTCAATGTATGCCAAAACCAGTAGAGTACTGTAAAGTAAAATAAAATAAAAATTTTTTAAAAGGTAAAAAAGAGACTGATTCAGAGAATCATACGCTTCTTGGAAGATCATTTAGAATGGGAGGGGTTTGCAAAGATTAAATATTAAAAGGAGCACAGGTTTAATAGCCTATACCTTTTCTTACCTTTGCTGATAGATCGTGAGAATGTTAAATTAAAATTTGCAGAAGAAGCACCAATTGAGTTGATGGCCAGAACCATAACAGAATGTGCTTGCTCTGTCCAAAGGAAAGAGAGTTTAGTGTGATTTCCCACATCTTCCAGCCACGTTCCATTGTGGGAAGTATGATGTTTTACCACATATCTTCTTACACTGCACAATGAGTCATTTTTCATCAGGGGCTGCAGTAAACACAGAAGTTGATTAGCTGAAGGGCTACAGTGCTTTTTATACCAGCCGAGCTCCTGGAACTCTGATTAAACATTTCCCATTGGTAGGGGGGCCAGACCAGAGCAAGCCCTGATGAAGTCAAGGCTGAAGTGTGGGCTGCTCTGACAGTCTCCCTGAAGCTGTCTGGGTGACTGTGGAACATGGGAAACTTGTTTTCTCCTAAGACTCAGAGAATAAATCACTTGAAGATAACGATGTTTGGATATAAATAGGATACTTTTCTACCAGGAAGTTTCACTCTAATTTTAGAGAAAAGAAAGACTAATAGGGAGTTGAGAGTTTCTTCATCTAAAAAGCAAAAAAAGGAATAACCCTCTGTTTCTGTAAAGCAGCAATGAGAAAGAGCTGAAAAGAAATTAATCACCACTTCTATCAATCTTAGTAAGACTGGTCATTTTTTCCCTTCCCATGACATGCTGACACTACAAGTCACAGAGAGCATCAGGACAGTGTACAAGGCACCCCAGAACGTCTGTCCTGTAGTGAAAAAATCATACCAGGTCACCGAGATACCAGTGTAAAATACATTCTTAGTACAATTCTATCCTTCTATCCTACAGAGCATTAACAATACATCCCACTTTCCTCATCACCTTCACCTGTTTCAGGTAAGATTTGCTGCTGCTGTTAAGTCACCTCAGTCGTGTCCGACTCTGTGTGACCCCATAGACGGCAGCCCACCAGGCTCCCCCATCCCTGGGATTCTCCAGGCAAGAATACTGGAGTGGGTTGCCATTTCTTTCTCCAGTGCATGAAAGCGAAAAGTGAAAGTGAAGTCGCTCAGTCTGTCCGACTGTTAGCGACCCCATGGACTGCAGCCCACCAGGCTACTCTGTCCATTGGATTTTCCAGGCAAGAGTACTGGGGTGGGGTGCCATTGCCTTCCCCATTCAGGTAAGATTTAAGTGCTACTAATACCTTGTCAACCTTTAGAATGCTTGACACTATACAACAGACTAGAGCAATGCTTCTCATTTTTTTTGTCATTGAGATTCTTCTTCTAAGTCAGAAATTGAAAAACATAAATACAAACACACATAACTATATCCCTGCAGGTCTTGGAAGAACCTGGGTAGGTGGTGAGAAGATATTAGCAGCCACTGCAAGAAATAAGGGCTTCCCTGGTGGCTCAGATGGTAAGGTATCTGCCTGCAACATGGGAGACCGGGGTTCAATCCCCGGGTTGGGAAAGTCCCCTGGAGGAAGGCATGGCAACCCACTCCTTGCCTGGAGAATCCCCATGGACAGAGGAGCCTGGCAGGCTACAGTTCATGGGGTCCCAAAGAGTTGGACACCACTGAGCGACTAAGCGCAGCACAGCAAGAAATAAATGAAAAATCATACAAAGGCTGCATTCTGCATTTAAACAATCTGTCAGTTTTTATATACAAATGTTACTTTTATAACCCTCAAACAAAATTGATGATAAACTTCCTTACTTTCTAGTCCTGCAAGTTACTCTAGGCTCATCTTGTATATTTCCTGCCCCAGACCTATTACCAAACATGTTTTCACAGAGCCTTAGTTTCTTTATTGGAGAAGAGTATTAGAGAGCGTTGCTTACTACCAGAATATGGCTTTCTCAGTTGACAGATTAAGGAAATGCATATGTGTGTGTACTATATCTATATACACACATATCTATGAAAATTTCTCAATCAATAGCCAGACAAAAGATAAAAGAGAACTATAATTACAAGTTGTAATGGAAACATAATTAACCTAACAATATAAAATAATTACATACAATTTAGGAGGTTAAGTAGAGTGATATGGTAAGTGGAAGTGTATGCATGCATATGTTTTCATCCGCCCAGTCAGTTTGTCTTTTGGTTGGGGCATTTAATTCATTACATTAAGGTAATTATTGATATGTATGATCTATTACCATTTTCTTAATTGTTTAGGGTTTTTTTTTGTGTGTAGGTCTTTCCCTTCACTTGTGATTCCTGCCTAGAGAACCTCTTTTATCATCCGTTATAAAGCTGACTTGATAGTGCTGAATTCTCTTAACTTTTGCTTGCCTGGAAAGCTTTTGATTTCTCCATCAAATCTGAACAAGAGTCTTGCTGGGTATTCTTGGTTGGAGGTTCTTCCCACTGAAAATTTCTAGGTGAATCTATCTGTATCCATATTAAGCTAAACATGAGTTCATACCCTAATCCATTAGCACATGCCATTCTTTGCTTATCTATAAACAGTAACAAACTTGAATCCTTCTTACCACCCATCATCCAATACTTAATTGTTCAATTCCAATTTATATATCTAATTATACCAAAACTGTTAATCCATACCTTGTGAGAAAAATGACTTTACCAAATAGAATACAGTGATTATGTACAGTTCCTTTTGACTTTATTCTTAAGTATCTACTCATTAAAAAGGTCGCCTAGGCCTGGACCTTTTTTGCCCAACTCCTTCAGTAAGGTTGTTTCATATACTTATAGTACAGTTAGAATCTCTTGTTGCAGCCTGAACTCCATCCTAGGATTCTCCAACCTCCTAATGATTTATCTTTAATTTGCATACATTAAGGTTTTCTCTTTATGCTATATGGTTTTATGAATTTTGAGAAATATACAAGGCTGCCGTCTATGGGGTCACACAGAGTCGAACACGACTGAAGCGACTTAGCAGCAGCAGCAGCAGCATGTATTCACTAGGACCATATTATACCAAATAGTTTCACCATCATAAAAAATCCCCTGTTCTTCACCCATTCAAACCTTTCCCCATCAACTAAACACCTGGAAACCACTGATCTTTTTGCTGTCTCTGTAGTTACATCTATCTTTTTTTGAATGTCATCTAAGTAGAATCATAATGTAGCCCTTTACACAGGCTTCTAGCACTTAGCAACATTCATTTAAGGCTCATCCATATCTTTTGTGGCTTTATATTCTTTTTATCACTGAATATTATTCCCAGGCAGCACTAGTGGTAATGGTAAGAAATGCAGGTTTGGTCCTGCCAATGGTAAGAAAGAAACGCAGGTTTGATCCCTGGGTCAGGAAGATCCCCTGGAGGAGGGCATGGCAGCCCACTCAACTCATTCTTTTCCAGAGAATCCCATGAACAGAGGAGCCTGGTGGGCTACAGTCCATAGCGTTACAAAGAGTCAGACAGGACTGTAGGGACTCAGCACACACACATTATTCCATATATGAAAGTACTAAAGTTTTTTTTATAAGAATCTATCAAACTATATTTCAAAGTGGTTGTATAATTTTGCACTACGCCAGCAAAGAATGAAAGTTCCTGTTGCTTTACATTCTAGTCAGCAATTTATTGTCCATGAACAGAGGAGCCTGGTGGGCTACAGTCCATAGCGTTACAAAGAGTCAGACAGGACTGTAGGGACTCAGCACACACACATTATTCCATATATGAAAGTACTAAAGTTTTTTTTATAAGAATCTATCAAACTATATTTCAAAGTGGTTGTATAATTTTGCACTACGCCAGCAAAGAATGAAAGTTCCTGTTGCTTTACATTCTAGTCAGCAATTTATTGTGAGTTTTTTTGGGATTTTAACCATCCTAAAAAGTATGTAGTGTTTCTCATTGTTGTTCTAGTATGGATTTCCCTAATGACAAATATTGTTTGTAAGGACTGAATGTTTGTATCCCCTGAAAATTCTAACAACAACAATAACAAATACATTCACTTGGGACAGAAATCAATTCATTTGGGAGAAAGAATGCTTTCAAAATCGCTAAGTTCTATACTCGTTGTTTTTATGATTCATGTCAATGTATGCCAAAACCAGTAGAGTACTGTAAAGTAAAATAAAATAAAAATTTTTTAAAAGGTAAAAAAGAGACTGATTCAGAGAATCATAGGCTTCTTGGAAGATCATTTAGAATGGGAGGGGTTTGCAAAGATTAAATATTAAAAGGAGCACAGGTTTAATAGCCTATACCTTTTCTTACCTTTGCTGATAGGTCGTGAGAATGTTAAATTAAAATTTGCAGAAGAAGCACCAATTGAGTTGATGGCCAGAACCATAACAGAATGTGCTTGCTCTGTCCAAAGGAAAGAGAGTTTAGTGTGATTTCCCACATCTTCCAGCCACGTTCCATTGTGGGAAGTATGATGTTTTACCACATATCTTCTTACACTGCACAATGAGTCATTTTTCATCAGGGGCTGCAGTAAACACAGAAGTTGATTAGCTGAAGGGCTACAGTGCTTTTTATACCAGCCGAGCTCCTGGAACTCTGATTAAACATTTCCCATTGGTAGGGGGGCCAGACCAGAGCAAGCCCTGATGAAGTCAAGGCTGAAGTGTGGGCTGCTCTGACAGTCTCCCTGAAGCTGTCTGGGTGACTGTGGAACATGGGAAACTTGTTTTCTCCTAAGACTCAGAGAATAAATCACTTGAAGATAACGATGTTTGGATATAAATAGGATACTTTTCTACCAGGAAGTTTCACTCTAATTTTAGAGAAAAGAAAGACTAATAGGGAGTTGAGAGTTTCTTCATCTAAAAAGCAAAAAAAGGAATAACCCTCTGTTTCTGTAAAGCAGCAATGAGAAAGAGCTGAAAAGAAATTAATCACCACTTCTATCAATCTTAGTAAGACTGGTCATTTTTTCCCTTCCCATGACATGCTGACACTACAAGTCACAGAGAGCATCAGGACAGTGTACAAGGCACCCCAGAACGTCTGTCCTGTAGTGAAAAAATCATACCAGGTCACCGAGATACCAGTGTAAAATACATTCTTAGTACNCCATATATACCCTTTGAATTACCCTCAAAACAACTCCAAAAACTTTGATTAGTTCTTATTATTTTTCTCTTTTCTGTAATAGCATGCCAAACTCCAATGTCTTAACACTTACAATCCATAGAAGATATCTGCATTTGCAATGTCTACAGTCAAGTGTAAACAGGAAAAAACTTCATAGCATGAAATTACTGGAAGATGTGTATAAGAGACAGTCATCACCTTCACCTGTTTCAGGTAAGATTTGCTGCTGCTGTTAAGTCACCTCAGTCGTGTCCGACTCTGTGTGACCCCATAGACGGCAGCCCACCAGGCTCCCCCATCCCTGGGATTCTCCAGGCAAGAATACTGGAGTGGGTTGCCATTTCTTTCTCCAGTGCATGAAAGCGAAAAGTGAAAGTGAAGTCGCTCAGTCTGTCCGACTGTTAGCGACCCCATGGACTGCAGCCCACCAGGCTACTCTGTCCATTGGATTTTCCAGGCAAGAGTACTGGGGTGGGGTGCCATTGCCTTCCCCGTTCAGGTAAGATTTCAGTGCTACTAATACCTTGTCAACCTTTAGAATGCTTGACACTATACAACAGACTAGAGCAATGCTTCTCATTTTTTTTGTCATTGAGATTCTTCTTCTAAGTCAGAAATTGAGAAACATAAATACAAACACACATAACTATATCCCTGCAGGTCTTGGGAGAACCTGGGTAGGTGGTGAGAAGATATTAGCAGCCACTGCAAGAAATAAGGGCTTCCCTGGTGGCTCAGATGGTAAGGTATCTGCCTGCAACATGGGAGACCGGGGTTCAGTCCCCGGGTTGGGAAAGTCCCCTGGAGGAAGGCATGGGAACCCACTCCTTGCCTGGAGAATCCCCATGGACAGAGGAGCCTGGCAGGCTACAGTTCATGGGGTCCCAAAGAGTTGGACACCACTGAGCGACTAAGCGCAGCACAGCAAGAAATAAATGAAAAATCATACAAATGTTGCATTCTGCATTTAAACAATCTGTCAGTTTTCATATACAAATGTTTACCTTTATAACCCTCAAACAAAATTGATGATAAACTTCCTTACTTTCTAGTCCTGCAAGTTACTCTAGGCTCATCTTGTATATTTCCTGCCCCAGACCTATTACCAAACATGTTTTCACAGAGCCTTTGTTTCTTTATTGGAGAAGAGTATTAGAGAGTGTTGCTTACTACCAGAATATGGCTTTCTCAGTTGACAGATTAAGGAAATGCATATGTGTGTGTTCTATATCTATATACACACATATCTATGAAAATTTCTCAGACAAAAGATAAAAGAGAACTATAATTACAAGCTGTAATGGAAACATAATTAACCTAACAATATAAAATAATTACATACAATTTAGGGGGTTAAGTAGAGTGATATGGTAAGTGGAAGTGTATGCATGCATATGTTTTCATCCGCCCAGTCAGTTTGTCTTTTGGTTGGGGCATTTAATCCATTTACATTAAGGTAATTATTGATATGTATGGTCTATTACCATTTTCTTAATTGTTTAGGGTTTTTTGGTGTGTGTAGGTCTTTCCCTTCACTTGTGATTCCTGCCTAGAGAACCTCTTTTAGCATTCGTTATAAAGCTGACTTGATAGTGCTGAATTCTCTTAACTTTTGCTTGCCTGGAAAGCTTTTGATTTCTCCATCAAATCTGAACAAGAGTCTTGCTGGGTATTCTTGGTTGGAGGTTCTTCCCACTGAAAATTTCTAGGTGAATCTATCTGTATCCATATTAAGCTAAACATGAGTTCATACCCTAATCCATTACCACATGCCATTCTTTGCTTATCTATAATCAGTTAAACAATAACAAACTTGAGTCCTTCTTATCACTCATCATCCAATACTTAATTGCTCAATTCCAATTTATATAACTAATTATACCAAAACTGTTAACCCATACCTTGTGAGAAAATTGACTTTACCAACTAGAATACAGTGATTATGTACAGTTCCTTTTGACTTTATTCTTAAGTATCTACACATTAAAAAGGTCACCTAGGCCTGGACCTTTTTTGCCCAACTCCTTCAGTAAGGTTGTTTCATATACTTATAGTACAGTTAGAATCTCTTGTTGCAGCCTGAACTCCATCCTAGGATTCTCCAACCTCCCGATGATTTATCTTTAATTTACATACATTAAGGTTTTCTCTTTATGCTATAAGGTTTCATGAATTTTGAGAAATACACAAGGCTGCTGTCTATGGGGTCATACTGAGTCGGACACGACTGAAGCGACTTAGCAGCAGCAGCAGCATGTACTCGCTAGGACCATATTATACCAAATAGTTTCACCATCATAAAAAATCCCCTGTTCTTCACCCATTCAAACCTTTCCCCATCAACTAAATACCTGGAAACCACTGATCTTTTTGCTGTCTCTATAGTTACATCTATCTTTTCTTGAATGTCATCTAAGTGGAATCATAATGTAGCCCTTTACACAGGCTTCTAGCACTTAGCAACATTCATTTAAGACACCCATATCTTTTGTGGCTTTATATTCTTTTTATCACTGAATATTATTCCCAGGCAGCACTAGTGGTAATGGTAAGAAACGCAGGTTTGATCCCTGGGTCAGGAAGATCCCCTGGAGGAGGGCATGGCAGCCCACTCAACTCATTCTTTTCCAGAGAATCTCATGAACAGAGGAGCCTGGTGGGCTACAGTCCATAGCGTTACAGAGTCAGACAGGACTGTAGAGACTTAGCACACACACATTATTCCATTATATGAAAATACTACAATTTTTTATAAGAATCTATCAAACTATATTTCAAAGTGGTTGTACAATTTTGCATTACGCCAGCAAAGAATAAAAGTTCCTGTTGCTTCACATTCTAGTCAGCAATTTATTGTGAGTTTTTTTAGATTTTAACCATCCTAAAAAGTATGTAGTATATCTCATTGTTGTTCTAGTATGGATTTCCCTAATGACAAATGATGTTTGTAAGGACTGAATGTTTGTATCCCCTGAAAATTCTAACAACAACAACAACAAATACATTCACTTGGGACAGAAATCAATTCATTTGGGAGAAACAATGCTTTCAAAATCGCTAAGTTCTATACTCATCGTTTTTAGAAATATCTGTTGTATATTTGCCATCATACAGAAAGAACAATCTCAATGTCCTTGAGGTATGTAGGAAGGCCTTGTTTACTTTGGTTAGGATTAAACACTAATGGACTTTTTTGGACTTGAAGAAACACGAGATATTATCCAGTCCAATCTTATGTTGATAGAGATGAGGAAACTGAGGGTGAAAGGTCTAAGTGACTGCCAAAATAACACTGAATAACTACACCATGTCAAGCCAAAAACAGAATTAAAGTCTCCAAACTCCAGGCCAGTGCTTCCTCCACTCTACATCTCGGCTCTCTGTAATCCACATCTTCAAACGTAAATAAATTTGGGATTGCAGAGTTTACAAAAGATGGTATTATTGAGTAAATCTTTTTACAATGAAGTAAATATTTCAGGATATAGAAGTAAAATTTTAAATAACATAAAAATCAGGAATACCTTCCAAAGCAAAGTGACATTTCTCTCTTTTTCAGTGGTGTCTTCACTAATTATTCTCCAAAATTCAGGTCCTCTGATAGGAACTGCAAAATGACAAGGAGCCCAAGTTGTACATATGGTCTTAGAAGGGTTATCTTTCAGTCATATCTGAAGCACATACTTAGGCATTTTTAAGACACATTCACAAAATCTCTACAGACCTTTCACATCCATGACAACTGTGTGGGCTGGAGTACTCCAATTACTCCAGTATCCCAGTCCATCTAGCCTCTTACAGCGCACCTGGACAGTATAGACTGCACAGAGGTCTGGCACTGGGAGACTGGCAGATTTTAATTTTGCATCATATACCTCAAACATCTGTAAAATAAGTCAAATCATTAGATTGATCATTACTCACACATATGCAGCTAAAAGACCCTGGGGTGCATTTTATTTTAAACTCTAACACTATTCCAAAACTAAGAGATAACTGACTCTGTGTTTTCTGACTTTAGAAATTTACGAGGCTCACAATGTGAGTTCCTTCAAGTTAAGGGTTGCCTTAGCCATCCTGTAATTTCCATCTCATGACAAGACGAGGACAAGGGTTCTCTTGCAACCTCACTTCCCAATCACCCTCTTACCCTAGTGCTAACCTCTGTCCACAGTGGCACCCCACCCCAGAACTCTTGCCTGGAAAATCCAATGGACGGAGTAGCCTGGTGGGCTGCAGTCCATGGGGTCGCTAACAGTCGGACAGACTGAGCGACTTCACTTTCACTTTTCTCTTTCATGCATTGGAGAAGGAAATGGCAACCCACTCCAGTGTTCTTGCCTGGAGAATCCCAGAGAT
>SJYX01013938.1:672288-700067 GCA_006410675.1 Oreotragus oreotragus | reverse complement strand
TCATAAGTGGTAATGGGACATTCCTGAGATGGAAAGAAAGGTAACTTCCTTGCACTTCAAATTCTACCACAAATTGAAAACATAATTGATAGTAAATTATATCTTAATTGACATTGCCCTAATATATTCTAGTTCAAAGCAATATAATTAAAATAATACCAACTCTTGACTTATATATGGATCGTAGAGTCACGTGAGCTTCCCAAGTGACCCAGTGGTAAAGAATTCACCTGGCCGTGCAGGGGAGACATGGGTTCAACCCCTGAGTTGGGAAGATACCCTGGAGAAGGAAATGGCACCCACTCCAGTATTCTTGCCTAAAGAATCCCATGGATAGAGGAGCCTGATGGGCTATGGTCCATGAGGTTGCAAAGAGTTGGACACAACTGAGCATGCACGCATATAGTCAGGTATATCACTTATTTTCTCAGAGAAGAAAATTAAGAAAATATTTTTATCACCACATCCCAATTAACACCATACATTAGAGAATATAAAGCATTTCACCTCTTTCAAATAACTCTTCTGCCATTATTTGCTTTAAATATAGTAGTTAAGTGCTAAAAGTAGCAGTTACTATTTCCTTAGGAATGGGAGTAAGGGGGTTACCTGAAAATGTAAAATCTATATTTTTCTGTCCCTTATTTTCCATTTTTTGTGACACCTTTTTCTTCCTATTTCCTCAAAATTACAACCATGTGTGAGTTTGTGTACGTGTGTGTGTATGTGAAAGACTGTGATGGGTGAGGTTAGATGAGAAAAGTGGGATGAGCAGTCATCATCTTGTACAGAAGCACATTAGCAGTCCACTTGGAATTCAAAGATTAGCATCGTTATCATCATGATAGATACAAACATTTATTGAATGTTTACCAGAAGAAATCATATCACTTAATTATAATTAAATAAAATATTATTAATTCTCACAGAAACCCTTCAAGTCCTATTATTTGTTCCATTGTACAGATAAGGAAAATGAAGCTTAAAGAGATTAAGAATCTTGACCAAGCATGCAGCTAGTTTCACGGTTCTTCTGAAAATACTAGGAAGACAAATGACTCAAAATGCTTAAAGAACAGTCATCCACAAACACCACTGAAAATGTCATGGAAAGAAAGTAAAGAGATTACAAAAGTAATGTGGTATACAGTGAACATTCTGTTTATTTATTTTTATTTTAAATTTATTTATTTTAATTGGAGGCTAATTACAATATTGTATTGGTTTTGCCATACCTCAACATGAATCCACCATGGCTGTACACGTGTTCCCAATCCTGAACTCCCCTCCCACCTCCCTCCCCATACCATTTTAAAGTACTCATATCAGGTAAGATGAAGACAGCTATTATTCCCACATGAGAGATGAAGAAATTGCCCCGTTTTTTCTAATACTATATAAGAATAGATTGGTAGCAGTAGGAATAGATCAGAACACATTATTTGAGAAAATGTTTGTTTTTCAAGTAGAAACTTTAGATTTTAAGAATAAATGAGCACAAGATATGAAACTGGAAGTCCTGATACAAATGGAGACAGGGTGTTTAAGAGTAGTACACATTCCTGAAAATTACTAAAAAGTATGATAAAAATTAAAATATGTCTATCTTGTCCTAAAACACACTTTAGATAAAAGCATTTATAGAGAGAAGGAGAATACTATAGCAAGACAATAAACTTAAATTTTTTTTAAAACAGAGAAGGGTAAAAAACAAATGAAATTACTCTACTAGAAAAGTTTAATCATTGTGAAGTAAACAAAGTTATGGTTACCAAAGGGGAAAGGAAGGAAGAAATAAACAATATAGGAGTTTGGGATTAACAGATACATACTACTATTTATAAAATAGATAAACAACAAGGATTTACTATATAGCACAGAGAACTATATTCAGTATCTGATAATAGCCTATAATGAAAAGAATCTGAAAAAGAATAGATATACACACATATATATACACACATAACTGAATCATTTTGCAGCACACCTGAAAACTAGCACAACATTGTAAATCAAGTATAGTTCAATTAAAAAAATAATCTGACCTATTTATAAAAACCATTCATATTGTCTCTCACAATCTCTGTGCCACTACCTCCAATTTTTTTCTAAAATCTTCATCTTCAGCAAATGATATGAGGCTTCTATAATCCTTCATATTTTCCTCTAGTCAATTCTCCAAGTCAAATTAAAAATGTATGGACATTAGTTTGGGGGATTTCATTCATTAACTACATATTAATTATTTTTCCACATTAAATGCAATTGTGGAGAATTAACTGATCATCAGAAAAAAATAATCTGACATAAAAACAAATTACAACTTTTTGTGTATGAATTTTTTTCAAGAATCACCAATTTATTTAACTCCTCAAAAATTTCCTAATTAAGTATATTCTACTTCCCTCTTTCAGGAATACACCTACAAGGGTATCACTATCATGACATTTTTATAAGAAATGTTTATCTCACCATATCCACAGAAAAATAAAATAACAAAAATAATACATACCTATGATACCTCAGCTGCAAATTGCCTCCTGCAAGTGATTGGATTGCATTGGGTGACCATCTGCAAGTCATTTTAGTTAAGTACCCATCAGTTTCACATGATATATTGATATTGACATCTATTTAAAACACATTAAAATATTACTATAAAGCAAAAACACCAAAACATTTTTTTTAATGAAAATAAAATTTCCTTAGCATCTTCAATGGGACTCTAAGATGGAGTCCATAATAAAAATGTATCTCATGGAAAAAAAGAAGACAAGCCTGGGGTTCTTACCAATCACATATAACTCAGCATAGCGATGGTGGCACTCTTGCTCATTGCAGCAGTACACTGCATCATAGGTGAATTTTCCTCGGGGTTTGGTTGCATTCAAGTTGGGAAAAGTAACTTTGCTAATATGGTCATCCACAACATCATACTGGCTTTGAGGAATTTTCTCAGCTAAATTCAACCACCAAACAATCTTTTTTGAGGAAACAATCTTCTTTTCATTTTTATAGATACAGTGAAAAGAAATGTTAGAACCAACCGCTGTCAGAATTTTAGGTGGAAAATATATGACATCTGTAATGGGGGAAGAAAGATATGATATAAGATCAAGAAAGAAAACATCATATAAGTAATTGATTCCATGTAAAAAGGATTCACCAGGCATTCAGGATTATACTGCCCCAAATAAAACGAGTGTGCCAAGAGACTGCAGAGCTGTAGCTGTCCATTCATGAATAGTTAGTAAGCATCCCAAGCATTCTCATTCTCAAATGATTTGAGTGTCCATAAATGTCTTCAGAATTTTCTAAGAACAGAGATTTATTCGTTATAAAATATGTTTTAGTGAATAACTGTCACTTGCTGATAGGCAGAAAATTAGTGAAAATGAAATATAGGCTAATTCTACCATGGCATGTCTTCTATCAGACTCCTTTCAGAATCAGTGAACCTTAGGCAGGTTCTCAAATCAAATCCCTACAAAGCAAAATCCTGAAGAATAAATGGTGATAGCCCTTCTCTTATTTGAATACATGAAAATTTCAAGGAAGCAAGTAGAGAAATAAGCTTTAAATAAGAAAACTTGTTAGGAAATGTAAAATCAATGATGCACCAGTAAACAAGGCCGGCAAAACTGCAAATACTGTTCTGTAACATCATTTTAAGTTATTTAGTGCCAGTGTCGTGTGGCTGAGGACAAGGGGAATCAATATTTCTCCAAAATACCATTCTTGACACTACACACTATTCCATAGTACTCTTTCTGTCTCTCATTATTGGAAACTTTTCTTTCTCTTTGTGTACTTAGTCATCTCCGACTCTGTGACCCAATGGACCGTCGCAGGCTCCTTTGTCCGTGGAATTCTCCAGGCAAGAGGACTGGAGTGGGCTGCCACTTATATTCCCGACCCAGGAATCAGACCCATGTCTCCTGCATTGGCAGGTGGATTCTTTACCACTGCGCCACCTGGGAAGCCAGAGTTAAGTCTCTATTTTTTAAATTAGAAACAGAATAAGAGTAAATGAATGTTTACACAGGAACAAATTATTTCTGCCATAGTGCACTATGAAAACAGGATATTTCAGTCGTAAAATTTAAAGTAAGCTGTTTTCTGCTGATGGAATAAGAATATCTGTTTCCATATATACCCTTTGAATTACCCTCAAAACAACTCCAAAAACTTTGATTAGTTCTTATTATTTTTCTCTTTTCTGTAATAGCATGCTAAACTCCAATGTCTTAACACTTACAATCCATAGAAGATATCTGCATTTGCAATGTCTACAGTCAAGTGTAAACAGGAAAAAACTTCATAGCATGAAATTACTGGACAGAAGTTAGTCCTTATATTTATGAATCTCACCTAGGGCGGGACTCAGGTAATTACTCAGGTAATTACTTACCACACACCTCATTACCAACTGCCTCAAAAGTCTCAATTCAGTTTTTTTTAAAAAAGAGTACAAATAAGATTTCCAAAATTAAATTGAAGCTTTAATTTGAAAGATAATAAAAAGCTCAAAACATTTCACTTTGAAATTGAAGCCTCAGACTTAATTGAAAAATAGAAAGTCATAGCATTTTCATGTAATTAAAATGCTAAAATAGCTTAAAAAACAAGTTATTAAAAACCTGATGATCTATAAAAATTACATTGAACAAATGTATTGAAATTGATATGTGCTATTTAATTTTCAAAATAATCTAAATATATCTATTTTTTATTCTCATGTGAGATACTACTACACAACAGTTTGTAAATTAAGACAATAATGATTTTTTTCCCATGACCAAATATCAATACCTTTATAGGTTCTGCATTAATGAATTCTATTTAAAAATGAAATTCTATTGACAAATATTAGTAAATCACTCAAAAGAACATAAATCATGAATCAAACATTTTAGATAAATTATCTTTTAAATGTGTGTCTTTATCATAGCTCCATAAAATAGATTTTTAAATTCTTGGAGCAGATTACCTATTTTTCTTTAAGAAAAAAGTATTTTCTCTAATCTGGTATAAGAGCTGCACAAGAAATGTAGATATTATCTAACATCTGTTTCTCCTCTTTTTTCACAGCAACAAGAATGCAGTTAATAAAGTTACTACAGGAATTTAGCACTTCTAAAATTGTTTTTAGTATGTAAATTGCAATATTCATAAGTTCTGGGAAGGTCTTGGGTTTTCCTTGAAAAATACCTCCCAGCAGCTATAGAGAAAGAACCTATTAAATTCACTTTAAAAGACTCAATAAGAATTCTTCGACTAGGAATAGTCAGTGCTTCATTAACTCTGGGTACAGCTTAACTGCATTCATGAATAAAACGCAGCAGTTACAAAGGTTCTGAGAATTAGTGGTCTGTCTGCAGCAATATTTACATCAAGCAACCTCTGATTTAAGTCTTTGGAAACAATAAAACAGGTGTGATAACACATTCTAAACAAATTAACGCCTCAATCTCATGGAATATTTCTTTCTGCTGGACAGTGAACAATGGTTGTGAACCTAATCCTAATAAGTAACTAGACTTAAGGGAGAAGGATTCGAATGTCTTCACACAGGAATAGGAAGTGCCCTAGTTTGGAGACATCCTTTGCTGTTACACAGCTTGCAGGAAATGAGCCTCACGTATGGTCAGCACTATAGAGTGCAGACACTGCAGCCAGCGTGACTCAGCAAACCTAAAACAAGAAACCTAAGCAACGCTAAAACCTCATATACCAGGAATCATGAAGGAAATGAGGCATTCCAATAAAATGCTTTATGTAATTAAACTTACTGCTTACTAGCTTTGAGGGCCAATTTTTAGGGCTACCAGAAATCTTGTATAATTACACATTATGCACTTAATTGCCTTACTAGTGGTTATAAACATGAACTTTGGAGTTAGGCTATTTTGTAATTATATCAACTCTTACAAGTACTTAACCCTATCTAATTCTCAATTTCTTTGTTTATAAAAGAGGGATAACAGTACTTATCCCACAGGTCACTGAAAGGATAAAATGTTAGTACGTGCAAAGCACGTAGTGCCTGAAACACGGGAAGCACCCTATAATTGTCAATATCATTATTATTCAAGAAGGCGTTCTCAATCTCCTTCTACTTTTTATTTGTGGTTTAACACATATTACATCATCACAGCAGATAATACTGGAATAGAAAAATGTGCTTGGGAGATGCTAAAGTGTATAAGCACTCCACTCTTCCACCGGTGTCCTAACCTACTATTTGACAAGTTTCTGTCTTTCCCTTGATAATCAAATGGTATCACTCATGGCATCTGAACTACCCAAGTTTGTTACATTAGTAAGCTCATACTCACTGCTTCATCAACAAATCCTGGCCTTTGAGGTAGCTGTTTACTCACTGTCTGCATTCATCCCTCATTTTCAGATTTTTCTGTTTGGAGTATCTACAGTCACTAAAGGGACACATCTGTGTTGAATAACTAAAAGGCTAGCTATTAATGGTAATATTGATTCTTGGTCTCCAAAATCACTGCCGACAGTGAATGCAACCAAGAAATTAAAAGACACTTGGTCCTTGGAAGGTAAATAATGACAACCTAGATGGCATATTAAAAAGCAAAGACATCACTTTGCCGACAAAGGCCCATATAGTCAAAGCTATAATTTTTCCATAGTCATGTACGGATGTGAGAGTTGGACCATCAAGAAGGCTGAGCACCAAAGAATTGATGTTTTTGAACTGTGGTGCTGGAGAAGACTCTTGAGAGTACCTTGGACAGGAAGAAGATAAAACCAGTAAATCCTAAAGGAAATCACTTAACTATGAATATGCATTGGAAGGACTGATGTTGAAGCCCCAATACTTTGGGTACCTGATGAGAATAGCTGATTCACTGGAAAAGATGTTGGGAAAGAATGAAAGCAAAAGAAGCGGGTGGCAGAGGATGAGAGGATTGGATAGTATCACTAACTCAACGAACATGAATTTGACCTAACTCTGGGAGATAGTGAAGGACAGGGAAACCTAGAGTGCTGCAGTCCCTGGAGTCACAGATTCGGACATGACTTGGTGACTCAAAGTGAGTCATGTAGCACAAAGTGATTTTGCTCAGTCGTGTCTGACTCTTTGTGATCCCATGGACTGTAGCCTACCAGGCTTCTCTGTCCATGGAATTTTCCAGGCAAGAGTACAGGAGTGGGTTGCCATTTCCTTCTCAAGAGGATCTTCCCGACTCAGGGATCAAACCCAGGTCTCCGACATCGCAGGCAGGTGCTTTACCGTCTGAGCCACCAGGGAATTTCTTCAGTGACTGAAGAACAACAATTATTGGATATTGCATAAGCAAATTAGTTAGCAATGCTTCTTTTCAACAAAACATACCTTTATTACCTTCATGTAAACAAAATACATAATATTTGCCTGCTGCTGCTGCTGCTAAGTTGCTTCAATCGTGTCCAACTCTGTGCGACCCCATAGACGGCAGCCCACCAGGCTCCCCCATCCCTGGGATTCTCCAGGCAAGAACACTGGAGTGGGTTGCCATTTCCTTCTCCAATGCATGAAAGTGAAAAGTTAAAGTGAAGTTGCTCAGTCATGTCCAACTCTTAGCGACTTCATGGACTGCAGCCTACCAGGCTCCTCTGTCCATGGGATTTTCCAGGCAAGAGTACTGGAGTGGGGTGCCATTCCCTATGGAAGGGCATATACATGTGTATGTATGTGTGTTATAGTGTATATTAAAATATCTGGTTTATTATGAAAGCATAAAAATATGATATATTAGTAAACCAAGCAAATTTAATCCTACAGATACTGATATGAACTAGGAAAGAAATAGAAGTATAAAAGGGTTTTGCATAAAGCAAAATAGAACTAAAAATATGTCCATCGGAAGATCTAAGAACCCAAGTTGAACAATCCAAAATAAAATCTTATATGAAATGTAATACAAGTAGTTATTATATTATTCTGGATCAAAGATTTCATTTAATCCAACTGAGTACATAACATTGCTAAGAATCATTATACCAGGAAGGTATAAACGTATAACTTGAACATCAGAAAACTTTAAAACAAACATGATTCTTGTAGAATTTCCCTTTTCTTCAGCGAGGGTAGGTTCTCAGATCTTATTAAGAAGAAAAACAGCAAAGAATGAAGGCATTTTCTTGTGGAAGAGAAACATTTCACCAGACAGCAAAATAAAGGTACAGGTTATAGGCCATTCAGCATGGGAGCAGGGGCTGCTGCCTCCAATTCCCTTGTCAGCTTCCCTACCCACCACCCAGTTCACCCAATCCCACTGTATAAAAACCTCCAAAGGGCATTCATTGAAATTTGATGCTATTAATTCATTCCACTCTATGTATTTCACAGCTGGTCATTAAGACCTATTAATCAATGATGCATAATTCGAGATAGAACAAAAGTTGAATTTTCAGCATCCTATGACACACATTGTGATACTCAATAATTATTTGAGGGATAGAGACGAGAAATTCCTGCCTGCTAAGTCTGTTCACTCACGGTTCTTGACTTTTCAAGCGAGAATTAATCCCTTCTAATGCTTAGCACTTACTTTAGTTCTTCTCACAGTGTTATTTGTGTTAAGCAATTAGATAGGTATCATGTCCACCTCTAAATTTCTTTAGACTTTGAGATTCTGAATATTGAGTTTGTCAATTTACAAGCTTGATATTTATAAACTATGTTCCACTATTTCACAAGTGCTTACTAAAGGTCAGGCACTGCAGTAACCACTTTATGGGCATCATTTCATTCTATCCATATAAAAATACCTTATTCTATAGATAAGGAAATTGAAGTATAGAGAGGTTAAGAAACTTTCCAAATAAGGGGGGTGGGCAGGACTCCTACAAAATTCTGTCAGACTCTGAAGTCGGTGCTTTTAAACTACTACTGATACTTACCTTTAAACAATCAATGCTTTGTAAATAGCACGCAATTAATAAATAAGCCTGTTTAGTGTTTTACGTGTTTTACACGTTTACATGGTTTAGTGTTTTACATGGTACTTGCTTTCTCCATATATCTACTGTCAACCTGAGCGAGTTTGAGTGGGAATAATTTTGCACATTTGATAGATTGAAAACTAGTCAAAGAACTATGAACTGCCTTCCTGCATTCACAGCCTGGCTTATGCCAGGGGTACCACCATTAGACTCCTGGGCCTCCATGTAAAACATTGCACCTCAAGTCCATGAGGAAGCTGTGACTAAACTGCAGTTTTTCTGATGTTAAAGATTATTTTTAAAACATGAAAACTGAAAGTAAAAGCTTTGAAAAGCAAGCATCTGGAGTGAAAAGAATTGTTTAATTATATAACATATATAATATTCAAATAAAACTCTAATATTTAAAACGTATACCAAATAAATATATCTGATTTTCAAGTGTAAATTCAGGAAACATCAGTACAAGCAGTGTTCTGAATTTGTAAATTTGGAACTTTTATATCAACTCTGTCTTTTGAGTAAGAAAGAGTAATTCAGCAAGATACTGCTATGGCTGCCCATAAATGAGGATGCTCTCAGACAGCTTTTCACTAAAGGACTACCTTGTTCAAAGTTTAAATTAGAAGTGAATACGGTGTTCCTCCTTTTGAGTTACCATCACAAAATTTAAGACAAGTATAATATGCCAAAGGCAGTTCAGGAATCATACTCCCCTGTGAACAGAAGTGACTCTTACAAAACCTACCTTGTGTAGTAAAGGTAAGAAGGGCGCTCCAGTCACTCCAGATTCCTAGGCCATCCAATCTCTTGCTCCTCACCTGCACATCATATGAAGACCCAGGAAGCACATTGTCTACTAGCAGAGATGTAGCTGAGACAATCTCATCAGCCTGTTAAATATCATTTGAAAACATCAGAGCATCAGGTTTAATACGGTGTTCCTCCTTTTGAGTTACCATCACAAAATTTAAGACAAGTATAATATGCCAAAGGCAGTTCAGGAATCATACTCCCCTGTGAACAGAAGTGACTCTTACAAAACCTACCTTGTGTAGTAAAGGTAAGAAGGGCGCTCCAGTCACTCCAGATTCCTAGGCCATCCAATCTCTTGCTCCTCACCTGCACATCATATGAAGACCCAGGAAGCACATTGTCTACTAGCAGAGATGTAGCTGAGACAATCTCATCAGCCTGTTAAATATCATTTGAAAACATCAGAGCATCAGGTTGATGTGAAACCTTTAGCAAAATTGATTACAAGAAGGTCTCTACAAATTTCAAAGAATTAAATTCTTACAGAGGAGTTAGCTGGCCACAGTGGAATTTAAGAGAGATCAGTAATCTAGTAACAAATGTTTGACGGACATTAGTCAATAGTATTTTTAAAAGCTTGTAAATTCAAGGGAAAAAATCACAATGATAATCAGCATATATTTTTAACTGAATGATAATGAATATTGCCTTTTCAAACTTTGAGGGACAGCTAAAATCAGTGGGAAGCTTCAAGCCTTTGCTAACATCAATAACATACAAGATATTAATAGACTAAAATGCACAGAGGGACATCCTTGATCATCCAGTGGTTAAGAACCTGCCTGCAATGCAGGGGGACACAGGTCTGATCCTTGGTTGGGGAACTAAGATCCCACATTCCATGGAGCAACTAAACCCACACAGCACAGTGAAAGATCCCATGTGACACAGCAAAGATCCTGCGTGCTACAGTTAAGACCTGATGCAGCCAAATAAATAAGTAAATATTTTTTTAAAAGATGAGGTATAGGGTAGGCACAGAAGCTATAAACCTTCCTAGAGCAATGGGTCACAGGAGTGCATGAATAATTTTAAGAACCTTGGTCTGAAGATCAGCTGTGTGGGTTAATTGCTCAGTCGTGTCCGACTCTTTGCAACTCCATGGACCGGAGCCTGCCAGGCTCCTCTGTCCATGGAATTCTCTAGGCAAGAATACTCGAGTGGGTTGCCACTTCCTTCTCCATGATGATCAGCTACAGTCAAACAAAATACAGTTTATAAACCAGAGTGAAAACATCTAAGAGATGTAACTTCATAAAACAACCAATGAGGTGTTCCAAAATTATTGAACTTCCTGGCCCATTCGACTGTGGGGCAACACAGACTAAAAATGGCAAAAAGCCTCAGCAATACATTAAACAATATCAGATCACCTATATTTAAAATCCTGAAGTCAAGTGGCATTAGGAAGCATCACTATGAACAAAGTTAGTGTAGGTGATAGAATTCTAGCTGAGCTGTTTCAAATCCTAAAAGATGATGTTGTTAAAGTGCTACATTCAATATGTCAGCAAATTTGGAAAACTCAGCAGTGGCCACTGCTGGAAAAGGACTGGAAAAGGTCAATTTTCATTCCAATCCTAAAGAAGGGCAATGCCAAGAATGTGCAAACTATTGCACAATTGCACTCATCTCACACGCTAGCAAAGTAATGCTCAAAATTCTCCAAGCCAGGCTTCAACAGTATGTGAACCGTGAACTCCCAGATGTTCAAGCTGGATTCAGAAAGGGCAGAGGAACCAGTGATCAAATTGCCAACATCTGTTGGATCATTGAAAAAGCAAGAGAGTTTCAAAAAAAAAAATCTATTTCTGCTTTATTGACTATGCCAAAGCCTTTGACTCTGTGGATCACAACAAACTGTGGAAAATTCTTCAAGAGATGGGAATACCAGACCGCCCTACCTGTCTCCTGAGAAATCTGTATACAGGTCAAGAAGCAGCAGTTAGAAATGGACATGGAACAACAGACTGGTTCCAAATAGGGCAAAGAGTACGTCAAGGCTGTATACTGTCATCCTGCTTATTTAACTTATGTGCAGAGTACATCATGCAAAATGCAGTGCTGGAAGAAGCACAAGCTGGAATCAAGATTGCCAGGAGAAATATCAATAACCTCAGATATGCAGAGGACACTTACGGCAGAAGGTGAAGAAGAACTAACAAGCCTCTTGATGAAAGAGAAAGAGAAGAATGAAAAAGCTGGCTTAAAGCTCAACGTTGAGAAAACTAAGACCATGGCATCTGGTCCCATCACTTCATGGCAAATAGATGGGGAAACAATGGAAACAGTAAGAGACTTTATTTTGGTGGACTCCAAATTACTGCAAATGATGAGTACAGCCATGAAATTAAAAGACAACTGCTCCCTGGAAGAAAAGCTATGACCAACCTAGACAGCATATTGAAAAGGAGAGACATTACATTGCAGACAAACATCCATCTAGTCAAACCTGTGGTTTTTCCAGTAGTCATATATGGATGTGAGAGTTGGACTATAAAGAAAGCTAAGTGCTGAAGAACTGATGCTTTTGAACTGTAGTTTTGGAGGAGACTCTTGCGAGTCCCTTGGACTGCAAGGAGATCCAGCCAGTCAATCCTAAAGAAAATCAGTCCGGAATATTCATTGGAAGGACTGATGCTGAAGCTGAAACTCCAATACTTTGGCCACCTGATGCAAAGAACTGACTCACTGGAAAATACCCTGATTCTGGGAAAGAATGAAGGCAGGAGGAGACAAGGATGACAGAGTATGAGATGGTTGGATGGCACCACCAACTTAATGGACATGTATTTGATCAAGCTCCAGGAGTTGATGATGGACAGGGAGGCCTGGCATGCTATAGTCCATGGGGTTGCAAAGAGTCAGACACAACTGAGCAACTAAATTGCAAGTCTTAGAAAATTGGCCCAGATATAAAAAGATAAGTTTTAACCTCTAAGTTATAAAACAATTAGTTTCACAAATTAAAATGCCAAAGTTATGACCCATGAGACTCTTCACGACTCCTCCTTCTCTCCAACCCCTCCATACTGCTCTTAACCTCACTCAACTTCCCATCCAACTAAGGTCCCCTAAATTGCTATCTCCTCTATTTAGACCCTAATTTCCCTGCATCACCACCTCCTTCAAATCCCTGCTCAAATATCACTTTCTTAAAGAGATCTTCCCCTCGCTCTAATTAATAATACAACCATCCTCTACCACTTGTGTTTCCTGTTCTACTAGTGTATCCTGAGTTCTTGGCACCCACTGGGTGCAAAACACTTTCTGAAAAAAAGATTTGACAGACTATACTGTATAAATGCATGGACTGCATGTAAACAAATATATTGAATAATAAGAAAAAATAAGGATGGCATGTAAAATCAAAAGCCAGAGAAGGTCTTTAAGTGAAAATACTATGATTATGAATTCAATAGTTATGTATTTGGACTTCTTGTAGTCATTAGTCATGTGTGTGTGTGTGTCTGTGTGTCTGTGTCTGTGTTAATGAGACAGAGAAGGAGAGTAAGGGGGAGAAAAAAGAGAATTAATCTAATATACTAAGCTTTTGGAAAAGGAACTTTAATTCTAGGAGAAATTTGTCATGCTTATCAAAATATAACACAGATCCACATGTAAGAGATATTTAGTAACACTGAACAACTTTTCTAGATCATTTTATAGAAGATGCAGAAATTTTACATACATGCTCATTTCTTTTGCTGATCTTGAATGAAAGCTTGAATGTATGATATTGAAGTATGACTGAATCTCCTCAAAAACAGTATACACACTTGACAGGCAGAGGCATTCTCTGTGGGCATCTTGGAGGGCATCTCACCTTTTCTTTAATTGCTTCTCAATTTTTCTTTTTATTTATTAAAATATACTTACTTTTCTCATATTTTTTGTAGAATTCTCTGAATATTTCACTTGATATTGAAGTTGAAATGGCACCAGTGTTGGGCTGGACCATGAAATCTTTAAACTACCAGTGTCTGTGATTTCCATATGCAAACCTAATGGTGGATCAGGCTTCACTTAAGAAAAAAACAGAACACTTTTAAGTCAAGTTATTTTCATGGTAATCATAAAATGAAGTCAAAATGAATTTTTAGCATATCCTATTCTTTAAACTAAGGAGTCCTTATCCAAAGGCTAATTGCAGAACCAAAATATTCTACTACTATACCTTACCATAGCAATCCACGTATTTTCGTTTCCTTCTCTCTACTTGGTAAAAACTATAAATCAGAAAATGATGTTATTTTGACAAATATGAATTCCTGCTATTAAAAAAACCCTGCTTAACTTTATTGAACCTAGCTTTTCCCACACTTATTTGAAGCCTCCCTTGATGAAACCCACTGTTTTAGTGAATGACAAGGAGAAAAAGCATTTTGCAGAGCACTACTTGGAAAATGCATATAAATTTTGTATGCAAAAATCAATGCATATAAGCATGTAGATTCATGTAAATCTGTATACAAAACAGTAAACATTAATTTTCAAATTCAACAAATCAAGACATACCCATTCAAATAACCCATAGCATACACAATTTACATGCAGTAAACACAATATTAGCAGGACTTGGCTGGTCACCAGATAGAGTTCTTATCCTAATGGTGTATTTAAACTAAGGAGCATCTAATTTCTGAGTTTATTTGTCTATGTGTTTTATGTAGGCATATGCATTTGTGTATATACATATGTGGAGATTTATGTCTGTGGAGTTTAAAACATACAACAAACTTTAAATCATCTGTAGAAACAATGCAAACATCTTACAATACAGAACTGATTGAACAAATAATAGTTCATACCCTTAAAAGTAATCTATAGTCATTAAAATCATATTAGAGAAGAATGTTGAAAAAGTTTAATACTGCTAGTTTTGACAGTTTATTAAGCAATGTGAAAGTGAACGTGTTAGCTGTTCAGTCGTGTCCAACTCTTTGTGTCCTCATGGACTATACAGTCCCTGGAATTCTCCAGGCCAGAATACTGGAGTGGGTAGCCATTCCCTTCTCCAGGGGATCTTCCCAACCCAGGGATCGAACCAGGTCTCCCTACACTGCAGATTCTTTACCGTCTGAGCCATCTTAATGGGCTTAAAGGGAAGCCCATTAAGCAACACATTTACTTCAATTCATTAAAATTTGAACAAATAAAAGGATATGTGTAAGTATGCATTAAAACAGAAAAAATGGCAAAATAGTAGAAAATAAATGATACATTTTTCTTCTGTGTGCATCTCTATGCTTTCAAGATTTTTACGATTAACAAGAATTACTCATAAACATGGAAATCATTACATTGAAATATTTACTGACATGTATTTTATTTTCAAAAAATAATGGCACATTAATATTTTTCACATTTCATAATTTCAAGAATTCAGTCATAGTTTTTTCCTTTTCCTCAAGTCAAAATGAATGAAGTTTTACTCTCTGCAACATACTACAACTTTTAGTTACTTTAAAGCAGAAATGGCTAAACTCTAAGGTCTGGAAGTAACAGGTGAAATTCATGACCAAAAAGATAGAAAATAAAACAGACACCAAACAGAAGTGAAATCATAAAGTTATAAACTATTTTACATTTCCTATATGCATACACATATCCCTTTGTATTAGAAATCTAAAAATAAATCTTTCCCTGGATCCCCTAGGGAGTCAGTCCCAGACCACACACACTGGCTTCTTTCAGGGGAAAATTCCTCCAAAGAGCTGGCATTACTTACTCTCCATTTTGCATCCCATTTTCCTAACTAATCTATTCTGATCAGGTCTTCCTTCTTGCTAGTCCACTGAAACTACTCTTACCAAGGTTACTACTCTTTGATGAATCCAGTGTCAACTGTCTGATTCATTTTGCTCCATCTCTCAGCAGTGTCCCAACTGCTTATTCTGTGAGTAGCGGACAAGTAGAAATACTTTGTCCACCTGGTTTCCAGCCGTCACATTCCTTTACCCCTCTTCTCTCTAATTGCCTCTCAGTCTTTCTCTCACTGGACTCTAAATGCGTGACCTCACACAATCCCATAAACATCTGATGCTAGAGACTCCCAAATATATATCTCCCCTGAACTCTAGAATCATATTTCTAACTACCTACTCAACATCTCTTTGATTTCTAATAAGCATCTCAAATATAATTCGTCACATACCTAATTATCTCCAATATCCCCATTTGGTACCACTATTCTGCTACTAACCAGGTCCAAGCCTAAGTGTCATCCTTGACTCCTCTCTGTCCTTCACACGCCATACCCAATCCACTTCAGTCTGCACCATCTTCTGAAAAGTGAAAGTGAAAGTCGCTCAGTCGTGTCCGACTCTTTGCAACCTTATGGATTATACAGTCCATGGAATTCTCCAGACCACAATACTGGAGTGAGTAGCCTTTCCCTTCTCCAGGGGATCTTCCCAACCCACAGATTGAACCCAGGTCTCCAGCATTGCAGGCAGATTCTTTACCAGCTGAGCCACAAGGGAAGCCCAAGAATACTGGAGTGGGTAGCCTATCCCTTCTCTAATGGATCTTTCCAACCCAGTAATTAAACTGGGGTCTCCTGCATTGCAGACAGATTCTTTACCAACTGAGTATAAGAGAAGCACCATCTCCTAATAGATCCCAAGCCTGAACTTGACTTCTCCACCATAACAACCCCAAGCCAACCAGACAACTCTAGCAGCGGCCTATCTGACTGCTCTGCTTCCATTCTTGCAAGTAGCCTTTTCCCTTCCCCATCAGTTTACTTCTTCAATAGAGCATACATTTTAAACATGTGCACGAGCACGCATGTGTGCTTGCGTGTGCCCCCCACACACATACACACACATTCACGTCTGATCACATCACTCTCCCGGTACAAAAGCTTACACTGCAATTAGAATACAATCCAAACTTTGTAACCATAGCCTGTGGTATGACCTGGATGCAGATGACTCTCTAACCACATCTCTGAATGTTCTCCTACCTTAATTACTCCAAGCAAAAGGCTCTTGTCTGGTTCTTCCAAATTCTGAGCTCATTCTCTCCCAGGAATTTTGTGAGTGCTGTTCTTCCTGCTCAGAGCACATTTTGTTCTGGATTTTTTGCATAGTTATCTCTTTTTCTTTCAGTTTAAATGCTATTTCCTAAAAGAGGACTTCCATAGCTGAAATAATAGACCCCTACACCTGAAATTCTCTATTGTGCAATTTGTTTTATTTCTTTCAATTTTGAGATCTTAATCACATATGGTGAAGGTGAAGTCACTCAGTCGTGTCCGACTCTTTGCAACCCCATGGACTGTAGCCTAGCAGGCTCCTCCGTCCATGGGATTCTCCAGGCAAGAATACTGGAGTGGGTTGCCATTTCCTTCTCCAGGGGATCTTCCTGACCCAGGGATCAAACCCAGGTCTCCCGCATTGGAGGCAGACGCTTTAACCTCCGAGCCACCAGGGACAAATACAAAAAAAAAAGAGATTTTTTTCCCCAAAACTTATCTGAAATAAGAGAAAATTTTTAAAGTTTCTTATAAAGTCTATCACAGCACCTTGTCTTAACTACTTTATTTGAAAAAACAATTTAATTCAATGTTGGCTCTAAATACTTCTAAAAAATCACTTGATAGAACTGATTTTAAAAAGAGAAGATGATGACATGTTATAGATTTTTTTGTTTTTTTCCTTATGTTATAACTTTATGACTGAATTTCTTGGATATCATAGTAATCACATGGAAATCACAAATATATCCCTAAAAGACAAGTTATTCAAAAGTACTAATGTTAAATATGATATCATATGTAGATTCAAAAAATGCTATACCCTTAGTACTTAAAAAGAAGTGAGGATGAAGTTGTAAGGAATATGGTGTCAGATATCTGAAAAAGTGGTTCCAGTGATGGCAAAAACAATGATACAGAGAAGCACATAAAGAATTTGCAATAATTATTTCAGGAAATATAAAACAGTAACACTATTAAATTATGTATCATATGTAACATATAATTGAACACATACACACAAAACTGAGTTAATAAATTAGTAATTTAACATTCATCTATATTATTCACATTAAATAATGTAACTGAATACACTGAATATTTGGGTTCAAATATTTATAATTATATATTCAAGTTGATCAAAGAAATCTGGGGAATCTTTGCACTAATAATGTGGGTACTTGTCTATTATATAAGTTTTTCTTCTAATCAGATTTGTACAGCCAATTAGTTTGCTTATGTTTTTATTGTTTTTCTCTGCCCAATATTGTCTGCCACTGCTCTGTGAGGCAGGAACTTTGTCTCACTCACCATTGTTTCCCCCAGCTCCTAGATCAGTGACTGATACCCGCACAAGTCTCTAAAAAATGTTTATTGAAGGCATAAAGTCAGGTAAAAAAGAGATTTTAATTATTTTCAGAAATAGTTATCTGAGATGTGAAAAAGTCATAACCAAACAAAACATATACATTAGACTGACCTAGGATTTAAAGAAATCAAACTGTTTTCAAAATGAATTTGTTACAATTGCAGAAATATCTATACTGTTGTTAAATCATTCTAGAAGCTGCTTTTAATACCCCTTAGGCAATGGCACCCCACCCGAGTACTCTTGCCTGGAAAATCCAATGGACGGAGTAGCCTGGTGGGCTGCAGTCCATGGGGTCGCTAACAGTCGGACAGACTGAGCGACTTCACTTTCACTTTTCTCTTTCATGCATTGGAGAAGGAAATGGCAACCCACTCCAGTATTCTTGCCTGGAGAATCCCAGGGATGGGGGAGCCTGGTGGGCTGCCGTCTATGGGGTCACACAGAGTCGGACACGAAGATGTGTATAAGAGACAGCTNTCACTTTCACTTTTCTCTTTCATGCATTGGAGAAGGAAATGGCAACCCACTCCAGTATTCTTGCCTGGAGAATCCCAGGGATGGGGGAGCCTGGTGGGCTGCCGTCTATGGGGTCGCACAGAGTCGGACACGACTGAAGTGACTTAGCAGCAGCAGCAGGACTACATTTATCATCCTTACAGTGTCGGTCAAAGTGAGATAAGCTAATGAAACATTTTGTAAACAATTTTCAGCCTGTTTGAATCACTGATGTTTAAAGATATTATCTTTCTTAGGCACAACTTACCAACATTAATGGGCTGAGCTGACATTGGAGGTGAGTGAAAAATTACTCCACCAGATGTGATTTTCAAATACGTAAGAAGGGTGTTATTGAGTTTGGCTGTTGGCACAGGCACATGACATTCACAACATTCATGAACACTGCAGTTGCACTGAACAATCTGAAAACTGCCTTTCTCCGGGAGCAGAGGTGACTCTTCTAATAGGTCAAGCCTATTTGAGAAAAGAAGAGCTAAGTATTAACTTAGATGTGAAAGCACTAGATATGTTTAAAATGTAGGACACAAAATCCAAATTGAGGTAAACTGTTCTGCACACCCAGCTTAAAAAGCTTCTGGGGGAAAAAAGCTACATTATAGCAGAGACACAAAGATAAGGGTTAAAGCAAGTGAGCAATCAATGTAAGTTAGAATCAATAAAGCAAGTTAGAAATAATATAAGCAAGAAGACAATGAGGCAACAGTGAAGTACTGAAAGAAAAATTGTGATTTTTAAATGTGATATTCAATAAAAATATCTTTCAAAATAAGCATGTAATAAAGGCTTTTTAAAAATGGAAATAATTTATCATCAATCAAACTTGCAAAAACGTCCTTTAGAAAAAAATGTGCTGAAGCAAGTCCTTCAGACAAAAAGAAAAGGATAGCAAATAGAAGTCTGGTTCCACACAAAGAAATGAAATTTAACTTAAAGAATAAATATTTATTGACTAATTAAAGCAAAAATAATAACCATCAAGTGTGAGGTTTATAACATAGGTAGAAATAAAATATATGACATTAATACCAAACTTGGGGAAAGGGGAGATGTGTAAATATACAACTATAAATTTCTTCCACTATACATGTAGTGGTGAAATGTGTTGGAGGTATAACATCAGTTCGGCTATATTAAGTTAAAGACCTATATTCTAAATCCTAAAGCCACCGCTAAAATAATAAAACAAGAAGTCACAGCTAATAAGCTACAATAATCAAGCCAAAGGAGTATGAATATAAAGAGAAAAAAATAGATTAATGGAACAGAAGAAACCAACACCTATATAGACAATCAATTTTCTGCAAAGGTGCAAAAGCAATTCTGTGGAGAAAGAGTAATCTTTTCAATAAATTGTGCTGAAACAGTGGGATATCTATATGCCCCCCTCCACACAAAAATTCAACTTTAATCCACACATCACATAAGATTCAAATATTAATTCAAAATAGAGCATTAATCTAAATGCAGAATTTAAAGCTATGAATCAGAAGAAAATGTGGGAAAAAAAATTTGTGACCTTGTTTTAAATAAAAATTTCTTAGATGCAACACAAAAGCATGAGTCACAAAATGACAAATTGATAATTTGATTTTTATCAATATTAAAAGCTTCTGTTCTTCAAAAGGTACTGTGAAAGATAAAAAGATAACAAAAGGATCAATCAAAAAATGGGCAGAAGATCTAAACAGACTTTTCTCCAATGAAGACACACATGGCCAAAAAACACATGAAAAGGTGTTCAGCATCATTAATTATTAGAGAAATGCAATGTATTTGATTTAGATATTGGTTACATAGCTGAATATACTTCTCAAAATTCATCAACTTTATATTTAAGGTACATTTTTTTATATGCAAACTTTACCTTAAAATAAAAATACTGTGCCCAAAAAAGTGTTTTTGAAAACTTCAAAAGGCTATACACTCATAAAATTCCATTTTGAACTGAAGGCAGAATGATTTAGCACTTTCAACTTCACCTAAACCTTTAAACAACTCCAACAAAATGTGATTTTTAAAAATATCACACCATGGCTTTTCTGTGTTTTCCAAATATTAAAATAAAAGCTTTTATCAAAATAATATGGAACAAATCAAATAAATTGCAGTATTTTTTGTCAGAAATATGCTGGCAGCTTGTATTATGCTTTAACTGAAAAACTTCCAAATTTTAAGACAAAAAAGAACTGAACAGAAAACATATTTCCCACTAATAATTTTTAAGAGGAAATTCTGGTGATTTTTTCTTTTTTAAAACAAAAAGAAAAGTTAGAATTATACTCTTACTTTAGATGGTCTCACCAATGCCACTTTTTTCTAAATACAGTGGATATTTATAGAATAGGGCTGATTTCCAAAGAGATTAACTCTGTGGTTTCTCTACCACTTCACTTCTGTGTTCTATTTAATCAAACTCATTTTCATTTACTTTATCATTTCAGTATATGCATAGTATATATTCATAATATATAATTATTATGTGTTATAGAATACATGTACTATACAATATGTATCATAGTATTTCATAATTTGTAGGGTTTTTAGTAAAAATCTCCACAAAGTAATTTCCCAAATCACTACAACAGATAACCCCATCATGAACCTCAGGGGTGAGGAAACTGTATTCCATAATCCAAATACAAATGCTTTTGTACAGCCTATGAGCTAAGAATTATTTCTTACATTATCTACTGGTTTAAAAAAAGAAGAAAGAATATCCTTGTAGGGTTTTTAGTAAAAATCTCCACAAAGTAATTTCCCAAATCACTACAACAGATAACCCCATCATGAACCTCAGGGGTGAGGAAACTGTATTCCATAATCCAAATACAAATGCTTTTGTACAGCCTATGAGCTAAGAATTATTTCTTACATTATCTACTGGTTTAAAAAAAGAAGAAAGAATATCCCACCATCATGGAAATTATATAAAATTCACATTTCAGTGTCCATAAACACAGTCATGCTCATTCATTTACTAATTCATTCATTAGTAACTAAGAATACAAGGTTGTGATACAAAGAAAATGGAGAGCAAAGCCTAAAATATTTATCACCTTCACCTTTAAAAAAATAATTTTCTATCCCCACTACAGGCTAAAAACATTTCGTACTCCCTACTGCTAACTACCAGTATACCAGACCACCTGACCTGCCTCTTGAGAAATCTGTATGCAGGTCAGGAAGCAACAGTTAGAACTGGACATGGAACAACAGACTGGTTCTAAATATGAAAAGGAGTACGTCAAGGCTGTATATCGTCACCCTGCTTATTTAACTTATATGCAGAGTACATCATGAGACACGCTGGGCTGGATGAAGCACAAGCTGGAATCAAGATTGCCAGGAGAAATATCAATAACCTCAGATATACAGATGACACCACCCTTATGGCAGAAAGTGAAGAAGAACTAAAGAGCCTCTTGATGAAAATGAAAGAGGAGAGTGAAAAAGTTGGCTTAAAGCTCAACATTCAGAAAACTGAGATCATGGTATCTGGTCCCACCACTTTATGGCAAATAGATGGGGAAACAGTGGAAACAGTAATAGACTTTATTTTGGGGGCCTCCAAAATCACTGCAGATGGTGACTGCAGCCATGAAGTTAAAAGATGCTTACTCCTTAGAAGAAAAGTTTTGACCTACCTAGACAGCATATTTACTTTGCCAACAAAGGTCTGTTTAGTCAAGGCTATGGTTTTTCCAGTGGTCATGTATGGATGTGAGAATTTGACTATAAAGAAAGCTGAGAGCTGAAGAACTGATGCTTTTGAACTGTGGTGTTGGAGAAGACTCGAGAGTCCCTTGGACTGCAAGGAGATCCAACCAGTGCATCCTGAAGGAAATCAGTCCTGAATATTCATTGTAAGGACTGATGTTGAAGCTGAAACTCAAATACTTTGACCACCTGATTCATTTGAAAAGACCCTGATGCTGGGAAAGACTGAAGGCAGTAGGGGAAGGGGACGACAGAGAATGAGATGGTTGGATGACATCACTGACTCAATGGACAGGAGTTTGAGTAAACTCCGGGAGCTGGTGATGGACAGGGAGGCCTGGTGTGCTGCAGTCCATGGGGTCACAAAGAGTCAGACTTGACTGGGTGACTGAACTGAACTGGTGACTATTTGATGAAAAAAGGACACAAAATATAGAAACCACATTAAATATACCGTCAAATTTCACTATTTAGTATATCTATAATGCACACAAAACACCTTGAGGATAACTATCTACTTCAATTTTTCAAACCACTTTATGAGGGAACTAATATCACCTATTTTACAAGCAAAAACCTGAGGCTTAGGGAGAATATGGACTGGAATTCATCTTAAGTCTCATGCTTCCGTGTTCAGTACTCAATTCATTACATCCAAGATGCCTTACAATCACAAGATGAGTTCACTGTTACCATTATCATTTTACTTAAGGGATTAGTAAAGACTCTAATCGGGGAAGGCAATGGCACCCCACCCCAGTACTCTTGCCTGGAAAATCCAATGGACGGAGTAGCCTGGTGGGCTGCAGTCCATGGGGTCGCTAACAGTCGGACAAACTGAGTGACTTCACTTTCACTTTTCTCTTTCATGCATTGGAGAAGGAAATGGCAACCCACTCCAGTATTCTTGCCTGGAGAATCCCAGGGATGGGGGAGTCTGGTGGGCTGCCGTCTATGGGGTCGCACAGAGTCGGACACGACTGAAGTGACTTAACAGCAGCAAAGACTCTAATGGCCACAACTAAAGAATAATTATGATCTGAATTGTTAATATTTCAAAAATTCAGAAAATTAGAAAATTACAGAATTATTTTGAATTATTTTTTCCTTGAGGAAAACACTAGATATTTCTCACATTTATCAGAGCAGACGTTTTTCCAAGTGTGTGTGAAACCTGGACTATACAGCCTTGTTACTTGTCAAAGTAAGCATAAGAACTTCTTTTACCTTCCAAAAGATTTTTTTAAGTTTTAAGTATTTACATACACCAAATGATACTTCAAGGACTTCCCTGGTGGTCCAGTGGTTAAGATTACACCTGAAAATGTAGGGGACAGGGGTCCAGTCCCTGATCTGGGAAGATTCTACATCCCATGGGGCAACTAAGCCCGTGTGCCACAGCTATTGAAGCCCTCATGCTCTAGAGCCCATGATCTACAACAAGAGAGGCCTTCATCACCACAACTAGAGAAAGCCCACACATAGCAGCAAAGACCCAGCACAGCCAAAAATAAATAAGTAAATAAATGAAATTATTTCAAAGAAGAAAACAGAGTTTTAAAAGGTACTTTAAAATTTTGATAATACTTTTAAATTTAATTTAATTTAAATTAAATTAAATTTCAAAATGGTGATCACATTTTTTAAATAAGAAAGTGATACATTGGCTTAAAATAAACAAAACTTAAGAATTTCTGACATTCTTGAAAAATGTTTATTCAGCAAAATATTTTCTGCATTGCCAGTACTCACACACATAAATTTAGTGCCACTATTTATTTAATCCCTTGAAGGAAATGGCAACCCACTCCAGTGTTCTTGCCTGGAGAATCCCAGGGATGGCGGAGCCCAATGGGCTGCCGTCTATGGGGTCGCACAGAGTCGGACACGACTGAAGCGACTTAGCAGCAGCAGCAGCAGCTATATATGAGTAAACTATACTTGCAAGTGAAAATAATAAAAAAAAGTTGTCAAATAATTTAAAATTTGATTTCTTTGCAAATTTCACAATTCGGGCAATATTTCTACTCAGAAGCTAGATATATAATTAGTATTGAAATTTCATCTTTTAGTCACAGTGGTTTATAGAAAGCATAGTCTATCCTCTGACCTTTGGTCATGTTACTTATTCCCCCCCCCAAAATTTTCTATCAATATTTTAAAACTTCTCTAAGAAAGATCTATATGAAATTACTATAGGAGTAACACCAAATGAGTGCTCTTTACTGTGACATAAATTGAGAGCAAAACATAGTTGGTGAACCATTAAATGAACTGGAAAATTTAGCATTATTTCTGTGAATAATTTAATCAAGTCACATTTTAAATCTCAGACTGGTAATCTATACAAACGTTACTCCAAAAAATCTTCTTTACCCATCAAAAGGAATTTTAAAAAACAGGTTAGCATCCCAGACTAGTTTCATCATAAAAATGACCTGGAGCCTTGTTAAAACTAGATTCCTGGACCCTCCATGGAGTTCAGTATATCTGGGGCTAAGGAATCTATTTTTAGTGTCATAGATCAGAGGTTCTCATAGTCTGGTTCCCAAGCCAATAATATCAGCATCATCTGGAACCTGACAGAAATGCAAACCCAGCCCAGACCTCATGAATTAGGTCCAGGTGAGAAGCTGACAAATTTCATCAAGGAGACAAATTTACTCATTATCAGAGAAATGCAAATCAAGACCACAATGAGATACCACTTCACACCAGTCAGAATGGCTTAAGTAAAAATAAAAATTAAAAAAAAGAAGCATTCTGTATAATACAAAGTACTTGTCAGTTGTATGATATTACCAAACAAATGTGAAATCAACAAGGATGAGATGAAGGAAGAAAAAAGGAATACAAACAAAAGCAAAGGGACCTAAATATATATCAACTTAACAACATAATCACATGAAGTGGAAGGGGAGGGGATATCCTAGTTAACTACACAGCATTTGGATCATGCAACCTTTAGCATTAACAAAGACAAAATGAGTCAACACAAACACTGTACCCTAGTTACCGTCTTTGTTTCCCACAGCCGTATGGCTTAGCTCTTCCAAAATCACTTTGTGTGTATTTTAGGACTAAGCAACTAGGTAGTATATTGTTGGAAAGGGAAGCAAGATTTCTCACTTCTAGAAAAACTTGTTTTTGTCGTTCAGTCACTAAGTCATGTCCAGCTCTCTGTGACCCCATGGACTGCAGCACACCAGCCTCCTCTGTCCTTCACTATCTCCTGGAGTTTGTTCAGACTCATGTGCATTAAGCCGGTGATGCCATCCAACCATCTCATCTTCTGTTGCCCGCCTTCTCTGCCTGCCCTCAATCTTTTCCAGCCTAAGAGTCTTTTACAATGAGTTGGCTCTTCACATCAGATGGCCAAAGTATTGGAGCTTCAGTTTCAGCATCAGTCCTTCCAGTGAGTATTCAGGGTTGATTTCTTTTAGGATTGACTGGTTTGATCTCCTTGCTGTCCAAGGGACTCTCAAGAGATTCTCCAGCAACACAATTCAAAGGCATCCATTCTTCAGCACTCAGCCTTGTTTATGGTCCAACTCTCACATCCATCCATGATTACCGGAAAGATCACAGCTTTGACTATCTGGACCTTTTTTGGCAAAGTGATGTCTTTGCTTTTTAATATGCTGTTTAGGTTTGTCATGGCTTTCCTTCCAAGGAGCAAGTGTCTTTAATTTCATGACTGAAGTCACTATTGTCATAAGAAAGGAAAAGCACTGCTAGAATAGATTCTGCAGTTTTGAACTAGAACAAGAGATATCAGTATGAACACATGCTTTTTTGTTATGGGTATACAGAGAGATACAAAAATATAGATTTCTGAGTATTATGTGTATTATGCACATTGTGTGCGTACTGTGTGTATGCATACATATAAGAAACTCTGTAGCTAAGGGGGCCTAGAAACAATGCCACTCAAGTAACAGTGAGCATCTAGCCCCCAGATACCACTTTGTGAACATCATTCTCCAACAAAATGGAATCAGGGTTCCTTGGAGAAATGGCCGATTTCAGTGTCAGAGCAGGAAAAGCATAAAATCAATCTGAAATTTCTTGTAGTGTTAGAAAGTAAGGAGTGCTATTTTTTAAAAAAAAATTAGATGGAAAACATCAAAAGGACACAGAAGCCAGTTTAAATAAGCCCCAACTCGGCAAATGTTGGACAGTGTGAGCAAAAAAATAAATAATAATAGTAACTGAATAGCTCATCAAATAAAATAATAATCTGTGAGTCCATCTTGATGGGAAAGAAGGAAGGAAAAAGGGAAGGGGAAGGAAAGGAAAAAAGATAAGAGCAAAAGAATGGAAAGTACTTCTCAGAGAGCCCAGCACTGTGGCTTGCATACAGCTTCTTGATTAAATAACACTATGTCTAAAGTTTCTCAATTAACACTGAGCACACTTGTTTACTTTACAAATAACGCATCTTTGTTCTCTCAAAATTTTAGTTGGTTCTTTTTTATACTGTCAATTTCTCTCATTATATTCATATTTTCTTTATATCCTTGAGTACATGGAGGATATTAATACTAACCATCTGCTCCATCTGTTCTATCATCTCAACCATTTCTGAGTCTACATCTATTGTCCATTTTTTCATTTTCTCTGGATTAGGGTTTACTCTTTCCTGTCCTTCATATATGTAGATTTTTCACAGGATGCCAGACATGGTGAATATTACATTTTTGAGTGTTGGATCATGCTGTTTTTTCTTAGAGAATGTTGAATTTTGTTCTGGAAATTGGTTAAGTTATTTGGATGACTTAAATGTGAACTTTTTAAGCTCTTTAGGGGGAAGTGTAGATCAGCCTTGACTCTAGGGCTAATCTGGCCATACTTCTTTTTAACTTTTTATTTTAGGTATTGGGGGATAGCCTATTAATAATGTTGTGATAGTCTTAGATCAATAGTGGAGGGACTCAGTCATACAAAGATACGTATAAATTCTCCCCCAAATTGGCTTCTCATCCAGGCTGGCTGGACCCATTTTAAACTGTGGATATTATGGGGTTTCTGCTGGTATTCAACAGTTCAGTTCAGTCGCTCAGTCATGTCCAACTCTTTGCAAACCTCATGGACTGCATCATGCCAGGCTTTCCTGTCCATTACTAACTCCCTTGAACTTGTTCAAACTCATGTCCATGGAGTTGGTGACGCCATCCAACCATCTCATCCTCTGTCTCCTCCTGCCTTCAATCTTTCCTAGCATCAGGGTGTTTTCCAGTGAGTCAGTTCTTCACATCAGGTGGCCAAGGTATTAGTGTTTCAGCTTCAGCTTCAGTTTTTCCAACGAATATTCAGGACTGATTTCCTTTAGAGTTGACTGGTTTGATCTTGCAGTCCAAGAGACTCTCAAGAGTCTTCTCCAACATCACAGTTCAAAAGCATCAATTCTTCAGC
>SJYX01013938.1:643739-669934 GCA_006410675.1 Oreotragus oreotragus | reverse complement strand
GCTGACATATTAAGTGCATCACTTTCACAGCATCATCTTTTAGGATTTGAAATAGCTCAACTGGAATTTCATCACCTCCACTAGCTTTGTGCATAGTGATTCTTCCTAAGGCCCACTTGATTTCACATTCCAGATGTCTGGCTCGAGGTGAGTGATCACACCATCATGGTTATCTGGGTCATGAAGATCTTTTTTATAGAGTTCTTCTATGTATTCTTGCCACCTCTTCCTAATATCTTCTGCTTCTGTTAGATTCATACCATTTCTATCCTTTATCGAGCCCATCTTTGCATGAAATGTTCCCTTGGTATCTCCAATTTTCTTGAAGAGATCTCTAGTCTTTCCCATTCTATTGTTTTCCTCTATTTCTTTTCATTGATCACTGAGGCAGGCTTTCTTATTTCTCCTTGCTATTCTTTGAAACTCTGCATTCAAGTGGGTATATCTTTCCTTTTCTCCTTTGCCTTTCAACAAGGACTCTCCAAATATCTTTATAAGAAACTAATTATTCCTGGCCCTGTGTGATTTCCAGGAATTTCTTAGCTTACAGTTCTAGTAACTTGTTTTTCAAGAAGTTTTCTTTCCCAAANGTTTTCCTCTATTTCTTTTCATTGATCACTGAGGCAGGCTTTCTTATTTCTCCTTGCTATTCTTTGAAACTCTGCATTCAAGTGGGTATATCTTTCCTTTTCTCCTTTGCCTTTCAACAAGGACTCTCCAAATATCTTTATAAGAAACTAATTATTCCTGGCCCTGTGTGATTTCCAGGAATTTCTTAGCTTACAGTTCTAGTAACTTGTTTTGCAAGAAGTTTTCTTTCCCAAAATCATGGATGGATTGGTATTTAGCCAAAGAATCAAGGCAACCCTAATGCTAATTCCCAAAAAAAGGCAACCCAAAGAATGCTCAAACTACCGCACAACTGCACTCATATCACATGCTAGTAAAGTAATGCTCAAAATTCTTCAAGCCAGGCTTCAACAATACGTGAACCATGAAATTCCAGATGTTCAAGTTGGTTTTAGAAAAGGCAGAGGAACCAGAGATCAAATTGCCAACACCCGTTGGATTACTGAAAAAACAAGAGAGTTCCAGAAAAACATCTATTTCTGCTTTATTGACTACGCAAAAGCCTTTGACTGTGTGGATCATCACAAACTGTGGGAAACTCTGAAAGAGTTGAGTATACCAGATCAGCTGACCTGCCTCTTGAGAAATCTGTATGCAGGTCAGGAAGCAAGAGTTAGAACTGGACACGGAATAACAGATTGGTTCCAAACAGGGAAAGGAGTACATCAAGGCTGTATATTGTCACCCTGTTTAATTAACTTAAATGCAGAGTACATCATGAGAAATGTTGGGCTGGATGAAGCACAAGCTGGAATCAAGACTGCCAGGAGAAATATCAATAACCTCAGATATGCAGATGACACCACCCTTATAGCAGAAAGCGAAGAGGAACTAAAGAGACTCTTGATGAAAGTGAAAGACAAGAGTGAAAAAGTTGGCTTAAAACTCAGTATTCAGAAAATTAAGATCATGGCATCTGGTCCCATCACTTCATGGCACATAGATGGGGAAACAGTGAGAAACTTAATTTTTTTAGGTTCCAAAATCACTGCAGATGGTGACTACAAGCCATGAAGTTAAAAGACGCTTACTCCTTGGAAGAAAGGTTATGAGCAACCTAGACAGCATATTAAAAAGCAGAGACATTACTTTGCCAACAAAGGTCTGTCTAGTCAAGGCCATGGTTTTTCCTGTGGTCATGTATGGATGTGAGAGTTGGACTATAAAGAAAGCTGAGTGNATCAAGGCTGTATATTGTCACCCTGTTTAATTAACTTAAATGCAGAGTACATCATGAGAAATGTTGGGCTGGATGAAGCACAAGCTGGAATCAAGACTGCCAGGAGAAATATCAATAACCTCAGATATGCAGATGACACCACCCTTATAGCAGAAAGCGAAGAGGAACTAAAGAAACTCTTGATGAAAGTGAAAGACAAGAGTGAAAAAGTTGGCTTAAAACTCAGTATTCAGAAAATTAAGACCATGGCATCTGGTCCCATCACTTCATTGCACATAGATGGGGAAACAGTGAGAAACTTTATTTTTTTAGGTTCCAAAATCACTGCAGATGGTGACTACAAGCCATGAAGTTAAAAGACGCTTACTCCTTGGAAGAAAGGTTATGAGCAACCTAGACAGCATATTAAAAAGCAGAGACATTACTTTGCCAACAAAGGTCTGTCTAGTCAAGGCCATGGTTTTTCCTGTGGTCATGTATGGATGTGAGAGTTGGACTATAAAGAAAGCTGAGTGATGAAGAATTGATCCTTTTGAATTTGGTGTTGGAGAAGACTCTTGAGACTGCCTTGGACTGCAAGGAGATCCAAACAGTCCATCCTAAAGGAAATCAGTCCTGAATGTTCATTGGAAGGACTGATGTTGAACCTGAAACTCCAATACTTAGGCCACCTAATGTGAAGAACTGACTCATTTAAAAAGACTCTGATGCTAGGAAAGATTGAAGGCAGGAGGAGAAGGGGATGACAGAGGATGAGATGGTTGGATGGCATCACTGACTCAATGGACATGAGTTTGAGTAAACTCTGGGAGTTGGTGATGGACAGGGAGGCCTAGCATGCCGCAGTCCATGGTTTGCAAAGAGTCAGACTCGACTGAGCAACTGAAATGAACTGAACTGAATGCTAATTACTCTGTACCTCTCTGCTTTGAGTATTCTGCTCTATTAATCAAGCCTATTTTACTCTTCACTCTTCACTCTTGTCTCCTCAGTTCACCAATATTGTAGGGTTCTGCTTGAGTTCTCCCACCTTGTATCATGTTCTGGAAGTTGTCTCCACCCCAGAAAATGTTAATAATATATAACTGCTTTGTTTCCTTCTCTCAGGAATCACTGTTCTGTTTTGACTTTGTCCATTATCTGAAAATAGATGTTTCTTCCTTTATCAGGTTTTCTAATTGTTTACAATAGAGGAGTAATTCCAGAATATATTATTCCTTTATGGCCAGAAGCCACTTTTGTTGACCTTTTTATATTAATTTCTGAAGACTGTATTCACATAGTTCAAAACTTGGTTTTCTTTAAAGGCAGTAGTGAAATTGGGTAATTACTTGGTGGAAATTTGTGATCAAGGAAATCTATGTTTTAAATAGGGGTTATTGATTTGGTGTATATTTCACTTTCACATATATATATATAAAGGAATGAAACTGAGTCATTTGATGATTTAGGTGAAGCTAGAGTCTGTCATTGGAGAAGGAAATGGCAACCCACTCCAGTGTTCTTGCCTGGAGAATGCCAGGGACGGGGGAGCCTGGTGGGCTGCCGTCTATGGGGTCGCACAGAGTCAGACACGACTGAAGTGACTTAGCAGCAGCAGCAGAGTCTGTCATACAGACTGAAGTATGTCAGAAACAGAAAAATAAATATTGTATATTAATGCATATATATGGAATCTAGAAAAATGGTACTGATGAACTTATTTGTAGGGCAGGAACAGAGACAGACATAGAGAATGAACTTGTCGACACAGGAGGGGAAAGAGAGGGTGGGATGAATTGAGAGAGCAACATTGACATAAATACACTATCATGTGTAAAAAAGATAGCTAGTGTGAAGCTGCTATATAGCAGGGAGCTCAGCTCAGTGCTCTGTTATGACCTAAAGGGGTGAGATGTGAGGTGGGAGGAAGGCTTAAGAGGGAGGAGGTATATTTATAATTAGAGCTTATTCACATTGCTGTAGGGCAGAAACTAACAAAACATTGTAAAGTAGTTATACTCCAATTAAAACATAAATTCAAAAGTAAATGAGAATTATTGCAGCATACGTATTGGCTGAGAGGAAAACTTGATGATGCAGGAATGACAGGAAATAACTGCAAGAACAAATTCCTTGAGTGACAACAGGGGATGGGACTCAAAACACAGAAGAAAGGGTTCATTTTATACTGGAACACATTAGCAGTTAAAGATGTCAAGGAAAACTGCACAGGCACAGACATCAGCAGGCTGATAGATTTTGGTGAGAAAAGCAAAAACATGAACTCATACCCCCACTCCTATTTTCCCAGTGAAAACCAAAAGCAAGATCATCAGTGAGTTTCTCAGGCTCTCTCTAAGGGAAGCCAGCTGCCATATTGTGATGCGCTCTATGGAGAACCCCTGAGACAAAGAACTGAGGGAGGCCTCCTGCCAAAACCAGGGAGAGACAAAGGCTTTCTGACCAGCGGTCAGTGAAGAACTTGGAAGCCGAGGGAGTGAGCTTGCAAACAGATCCTCCTAAAATTGAACCTTAAAATAACTGCAGTTCTAGCTGACATCTGCATGGCAGCCTTGTGAAAGACATTGAGGCAGGTGTCTCCAGATGTTGCAGCTGGGTTCTGGACCCACAGAAGCTATGAAATGATGAATGATTTTTGTTTTAGGCCACTAAATTTGGGGTAATTTATTATATGGCATAGATTGCCAAGGAAGATACCAGTACCTGGAAGTGGGGTGCTGCTATAATACCTAAAAATATGGGTGTGGCTTTCGAACTAGGTGATGGAGAGAGGCTGGAAGTACTTGGAGATGCATGTGGAGAAAGCCTGAAATACCTTCAATAGACTGTTGGCAGATATCTACATTTTAAGGACACTGCCAGTGAGGACATGAGAGGAAGGGGGTAATATGTGACTGGTGACTGGAGGAAATGGGATCTTTCTTATGTTGTGTTCGAAAGCTATGTAACACTTCTGCAGTTCCGTGGACAGAATAGAAGGTGCCTACTGAACTGGTGATCTCTCTCCAGGCAATTTCCAAACAAGTGTTGAAAGTGCCTCTTGTTTCTTCTTGCTGCAAGAGGAGAGATATTCCTTGAGAAAGGGCTGTTAGACAAAAGAACTTTTAATAGTACTTGAGAGTTGTGAAATTCTCAGCCTTTCCAGCTGGCAAACAATGTTAGAACTAAGAAATGGCTTCTGAACAAAAATCAAAGGGAAGGCAGGGAAGAGCTTATTTCTAAGAGCTCTATGGACTTTTATCTAATGGAGTGAACCCTAGTAAGATTCCCAGACAGCTGTATGATCTTGTGAGAGAATTATAGCAGAAACATTTTGGCTTAGACTGAAGGAGGCTGAGGTGATAAAGGGAGTAGGCCTAATATGAGGGGTTGGGGGAGAAATGGTCAAAGAGTAGGATCCTTGAAACTGAAATTATAAAAAAAGATCCAGCTTATCAGCAGTGGCAAGATCCATGAGAATCAGTGAACTAGATGTAGTGAAAACAAGAAGAGTCAAAATAAAGCTTTCAAGAAATTGAAGACCATCCAGGTGGGTGCTGAAATCACTAAGAATGCTGACAGAGTGATTCTAAAGAGACAAAGTTAACTAGGTGTTAACAGTTACAAAAGTCCAAACTCCCTCATGACCCTTGCCTATTTATTCACCTTGATTTCTCATCATTCCCCAGCTTCCCAACCACACATTTGGGAATTTCAAGTTCTCAAATGTCTTTATTTGACTGTGTTTTATTGCAAATGCTCTTCACTCTCTCTGGTTCATTCTTCTCTCCCCTCTTAGAATCTAAACAGAGACTTCTAGCATAAGTTTCTGCAAGTCCCCATATGTATTATATCAACAGCATTTTCCAACTTTATGTTCGTTATCTTTACTATTAGGTCCAAGAGGGCAAGGGTTGAGTCTGAATTGCTTAACGCTGTTCCCTATACTCAGTTCAGTGTCTGATGTACTCATAGGCACTTCACAAAGGAAGAAGAGGATTTCCTTCCTAGGTTTAAGAGAAATTTTCAAAATAGCAAATATCTGTGGTAGCTCTATTTTGGATTCTCTGACAAACATTAATATCTGAGTTCAAACAATGCTTTCCCATAAGGGATATATTTATAAGGCTTTAAATTCCTTTTAAACAATAGATTTTAGTTCCCTTTAAACTTATCTACACATGGAAGAATTTGAAAGAGTTCTCTTGTGAATTCTCTAATGCCTTGGTGACGTGCTTTGGATGAAAAACTTTTCTAAAGTAATCATCATTATAGAGTTCCTATTCCATAGAGGTTTCATCTGTTATATTGGCCAGTTCTTCCTCCTGAGCTGAAGAGTCTTATTTAAATTATTTGGAGATGTATTGCCCAAAGATGTACACAAAAACAGCATTCAAGACAGAAACAGCATGTGAGAGTTGGTAAAATGGAATTATTAACCAAATTATACAGTGAAGAGTACAAATAAAGTGGCAAATGGGAATTCCCTGGCAATCCAGTGGTTAAGACTCCACACGTTCACTGCAGGGGAGCAGGGTTCAATCCTCAGCTGGTGAATAAACATCCCACACACCACATGTATGGCCAAAAATAATACAAATTATTTCTTTTAATAAGTGGAAAGAAAAAAAAACCAAGACATTTCTCAAATGGTATGCAATTAGGACAGGTTTTCCTATATTGATATTTTTAGAAACCTGAGTTCAAAATAAAAGAAGGTTGAAAGAATCTACTAAAGTCATCATATGAGCAAATTGAAAAATCTGTTTAATATTATAATTTTCTCATTTTTCTGGGTCCATTTAGATGAACGGACCAATGACCACTTAGCTGACTAAAGTTCAAATTCTCAGCTATCGCTAATTTACTATGCAATTTTGAAATGTTCTAATATATTCATATATAATATCCTTCTCATAGTATGCAGACCTCCAGACATAACTATGGCCCACACATGATAAAATATAATCCTTACACACGGTCATAGAGCTATCAAACTGGGCGCATTACCCTACCTCACTGATACTATTTGAAATTCTCTCGAATGGCACCTAGTGAGATTTTGATCACCACCGAAGTATTCAGATCATCACAAAAATGTACTTCATTGTAAAGGAATTGGTTTCTCTGAGCTAAAATGTGTTTTGGCTAAATAAAGCAGGAAACTTTATGCCCCAGAGGTCAAATACATCCTCAGCAACCACAATGCCTCCTTTCTTCGCTCAAGAGCCAGAAGTTGTGGTGAGTGTCCTTTGCTCTAAGGCCAATCCTTCATCTGTGCTCTTTTTCTGGAACTTGCCTATTTAACCATTCACTCTCTGTCACAAATATTCAATGTGTCCCCTTCTACCGTATCTTCAGTTTTCCTCTCTCTGGGTCACTTTCTGTAAACTAGAAGCAAGCTCATCCTGTCCTGCAGCAGCAGCAGAGTCTGTCATACAGACTGAAGTATGTCAGAAACAGAAAAATAAATATTGTATATTAATGCATATATATGGAATCTAGAAAAATGGTACTGATGAACTTATTTGTAGGGCAGGAACAGAGACAGACATAGAGAATGAACTTGTCGACACAGGAGGGGAAAGAGAGGGTGGGATGAATTGAGAGAGCAACATTGACATAAATACACTATCATGTGTAAAAAAGATAGCTAGTGTGAAGCTGCTATATAGCAGGGAGCTCAGCTCAGTGCTCTGTTATGACCTAAAGGGGTGAGATGTGAGGTGGGAGGAAGGCTTAAGAGGGAGGAGGTATATTTATAATTAGAGCTTATTCACATTGCTGTAGGGCAGAAACTAACAAAACATTGTAAAGTAGTTATACTCCAATTAAAACATAAATTCAAAAGTAAATGAGAATTATTGCAGCATACGTATTGGCTGAGAGGAAAACTTGATGATGCAGGAATGACAGGAAATAACTGCAAGAACAAATTCCTTGAGTGACAACAGGGGATGGGACTCAAAACACAGAAGAAAGGGTTCATTTTATACTGGAACACATTAGCAGTTAAAGATGTCAAGGAAAACTGCACAGGCACAGACATCAGCAGGCTGATAGATTTTGGTGAGAAAAGCAAAAACATGAACTCATACCCCCACTCCTATTTTCCCAGTGAAAACCAAAAGCAAGATCATCAGTGAGTTTCTCAGGCTCTCTCTAAGGGAAGCCAGCTGCCATATTGTGATGCGCTCTATGGAGAACCCCTGAGACAAAGAACTGAGGGAGGCCTCCTGCCAAAGCCAGGGAGAGACAAAGGCTTTCTGACCAGCGGTCAGTGAAGAACTTGGAAGCCGAGGGAGTGAGCTTGCAAACAGATCCTCCTAAAATTGAACCTTAAAATAACTGCAGTTCTAGCTGACATCTGCATGGCAGCCTTGTGAAAGACATTGAGGCAGGTGTCTCCAGATGTTGCAGCTGGGTTCTGGACCCACAGAAGCTATGAAATGATGAATGATTTTTGTTTTAGGCCACTAAATTTGGGGTAATTTATTATATGGCGTAGATTGCCAAGGAAGATACCAGAACCTGGAAGTGGGGTGCTGCTATAATACTTAAAAATGTGGGTGTGGCTTTCAAACTAGGTGATGGAGAGAGGCTGGAAGTACTTGTAGGTGCAGGTGGAGAAAGCCTGAAATACCTTCAATAGACTGTTGGCAGATATCTACATTTTAAGGACACTGCCAGTGAGGACATGAAAGGAAGGGGGTAATACGTGACTGGTGACTGGAGGAAATGGGATCTTTCTTATGTTGTGTTCGAAAGCTATGTAACACTTCTGCAGTTCCGTGGACAGAATAGAAGGTGCCTACTGAACTGGTGATCTCTCTCCAGGCAATTTCCAAACAAGTGTTGAAAGTGCCTCTTGTTTCTTCTTGCTGCAAGAGGAGAGATATTCCTTGAGAAAGGGCTGTTAGACAAAAGAACTTTTAATAGTACTTGAGAGTTGTGAAATTCTCAGCCTTTCCAGCTGGCAAACAATGTTAGAACTAAGAAATGGCTTCTGAACAAAAATCAAAGGGAAGGCAGGGAAGAGCTTATTTCTAAGAGCTCTATGGACTTTTATCTAATGGAGTGAACCCTAGTAAGATTCCCAGACAGCTGTATGATCTTGTGAGAGAATTATAGCAGAAACATTTTGGCTTAGACTGAAGGAGGCTGAGGTGATAAAGGGAGTAGGCCTAATATGAGGGGTTGGGGGAGAAATGGTCAAAGAGTAGGATCCTTGAAACTGAAATTATAAAAAAAGATCCAGCTTATCAGCAGTGGCAAGATCCATGAGAATCAGTGAACTAGATGTAGTGAAAACAAGAAGAGTCAAAATAAAGCTTTCAAGAAATTGAAGACCATCCAGGTGGGTGCTGAAATCACTAAGAATGCTGACAGAGTGATTCTAAAGAGACAAAGTTAACTAGGTGTTAACAGTTACAAAAGTCCAAACTCCCTCATGACCCTTGCCTATTTATCCACCTTGATTTCTCATCATTCCCCAGCTTCCCAACCACACATTTGGGAATTTCAAGTTCTCAAATGTCTTTATTTGACTGTGTTTTATTGCAAATGCTCTTCACTCTCTCTGGTTCATTCTTCTCTCCCCTCTTAGAATCTAAACAGAGACTTCTAGCATAAGTTTCTGCAAGTCCCCATATGTATTATATCAACAGCATTTTCCAACTTTATGTTCTTTATCTTTACTATTAGGTCCAAGAGGGCAAGGGTTGAGTCTGAATTGCTTAACGCTGTTCCCTATACTCAGTTCAGTGTCTGATGTACTCATAGGCACTTCACAAAGGAAGAAGAGGATTTCCTTCCTAGGTTTAAGAGAAATTTTCAAAATAGCAAATATCTGTGGTAGCTCTATTTTGGATTCTCTGACAAACATTAATATCTGAGTTCAAACAATGCTTTCCCATAAGGGATATATTTATAAGGCTTTAAATTCCTTTTAAACAATAGATTTTAGTTCCCTTTAAACTTATCTACACATGGAAGAATTTGAAAGAGTTCTCTTGTGAATTCTCTAATGCCTTGGTGACGTGCTTTGGATGAAAAACTTTTCTAAAGTAATCATCATTATAGAGTTCCTATTCCATAGAGGTTTCATCTGTTATATTGGCCAGTTCTTCCTCCTGAGCTGAAGAGTCTTATTTAAATTATTTGGAGATGTATTGCCCAAAGATGTACACAAAAACAGCATTCAAGACAGAAACAGCATGTGAGAGTTGGTAAAATGGAATTATTAACCAAATTATACAGTGAAGAGTACAAATAAAGTGGCAAATGGGAATTCCCTGGCAATCCAGTGGTTAAGACTCCACACGTTCACTGCAGGGGAGCAGGGTTCAATCCTCAGCTGGTGAATAAACATCCCACACACCACATGTATGGCCAAAAATAATACAAATTATTTCTTTTAATAAGTGGAAAGAAAAAAAAACCAAGACATTTCTCAAATGGTATGCAATTAGGACAGGTTTTCCTATATTGATATTTTTAGAAACCTGAGTTCAAAATAAAAGAAGGTTGAAAGAATCTACTAAAGTCATCATATGAGCAAATTGAAAAATCTGTTTAATATTATAATTTTCTCATTTTTCTGGGTCCATTTAGATGAACGGACCAATGACCACTTAGCTGACTAAAGTTCAAATTCTCAGCTATCGCTAATTTACTATGCAATTTTGAAATGTTCTAATATATTCATATATAATATCCTTCTCATAGTATGCAGACCTCCAGACATAACTATGGCCCACACATGATAAAATATAATCCTTACACACGGTCATAGAGCTATCAAACTGGGCGCATTACCCTACCTCACTGATACTATTTGAAATTCTCTCGAATGGCACCTAGTGAGATTTTGATCACCACCGAAGTATTCAGATCATCACAAAAATGTACTTCATTGTAAAGGAATTGGTTTCTCTGAGCTAAAATGTGTTTTGGCTAAATAAAGCAGGAAACTTTATGCCCCAGAGGTCAAATACATCCTCAGCAACCACAATGCCTCCTTTCTTCACTCAAGAGCCAGAAGTTGTGGTGAGTGTCCTTTGCTCTAAGGCCAATCCTTCATCTGTGCTCTTTTTCTGGAACTTGCCTATTTAACCATTCACTCTCTGTCACAAATAGTCAATGCGTCCCCTTCTACCGTATCTTCAGTTTTCCTCTCTCTGGGTCACTTTCTGTAAACTAGAAGCAAGCTCATCCTGTCCAATCCTTGAGACATTCCCCTTCGGCTGTGCACTGCCTATCGCTCCTCCATCCTCCCCATTTCACTACTCGCTAAGCTTCTTGGGCCTCTTGAGATTTGCAACCCACTCATTTCTGTTGTGGACATCTATCTACTAGCTGCCCCCAGCATCTGCCTGGAAAAACTACTCTTCTGTTCGACTGAAACACTGGCAGATACATATAGCACATTCTCACCAATCAGATACTCCCATTCAAGACACTGGCCCTAATGAGAACTGCACTTATTAAAGCAGCGGGGGTTTGCAGGGACTTCTAGACTTTCTAGTGACCAGCATCAGAGGTGAAAATTATCACACTCAATGTCCAGATGAGGCAGCAGGGGGTGTGTTATTTGTTCTACTCCTAGGGTGACTTTAAAAATTGGTTCAGGGAATCCCCTGGCGGTCCAGTGGTTAGAGACCAGCACTTCCACTGCAGAGGGCACTGGTCTGATCCCTGGGCAGGGAACTAAGATCCTGCAAGTGACGTGGCAGGGCCAAAAGAAAAAATCAGCCCAGCAGTTTAATGTAAGTTGTAAATATTAACTGCTGCTGCTGCTAAGTCGCTTCAGTCGTGTCCGACTCTGTGCGACCCCATAGATGGCAGCCCATCAGGCACCCCCATCCCTGAGATTCTCCAGGCAAGAACACTGGAATGGGTTGCCATTTCCTTCTCCAATGCATGAAAGTGAAAAGTGAAAGTGAAGTCGCTCAGTCCTGTCCGACTGTTAGCGACCCCATGGACTGCAGCCCACCAGGCTCCTCCGTCCATGGGATTTTCCAGGCAAGAGTACTGGAGTGGGGTGCCATTGCCTTCTCCAAAATATTAACTACAGTCTGATAATCAGTAGAAAAATAAGGATGATAGTAGCTTTGCTTCTTCTAAAATTTGTCATTTACCTTTACACAAGAAATTTTTCATACTTTGGTTATTAGCTCACTCATCCTTGAAATCTCAACTCAGCTGTCTCCCTCCTAGGGAAACTTTCACTCCTCTCTTTTCCTCCCAGTACACTAGACTTCCCCACCTGATGCGTTCACATCAGTCTTGTGCTCCCACATCAGTAATCACTAAAAGTCAAACCCCATTTTGAGACATATTTGTACATATCTGTCCAGATCACTAACCTATGAATGGCTCAAGAACAGAGACTATAACTATCCTTTTAAAATATAAGACAAAGTACATTTTCCAAATTAAAAGCATCAGGCAAAACAAAGAACGATGTTGTGTCAGGTTAATGGGAAAGTATGTCAAGAAGATGTGACAGTTATGAACATAGATCTACCCAACAATAGAGTCTAAAAATACATGGGACAACATATGGCAAAATAGTGAGAAGAAACATATAAATCAACCATTTCAGTTATTTTAAAAAGTTGAAGTAAAACACACATTTAGCAAAGTGGGTAACCATCTTTACCATTCAACTTCAGAACTTTTGTCATCTTCCCAAACTGAAACTCTATACCCATTTAAACAAGAATTCTTCATTACCCCTCCTCTAGTCCCTGGCAGCCATCATTCTGCTTTCTGTCTCTGTTCATCTTTATATGGACAGTTTCTAGCACATTGTCCCTTATTTTATTTTATTATTATTTTTTAGTATGCACTATTCTGTTCTCTGATCAGGGCTCAAACCCATGCTGCCTGTACTGGAAGCACAGAGTCTTAACTACTAGACCACCAGGGAGGTCCCAATTTACCGCTTATTTATAGCACCTCAATAACAGCAGAACTGAGGGAGGTGAGTAACAGCAAATGAGAAAGAATTTTAAAGAGTTAAAATTCAAGGACTTTCCTGGATGTCCAGTGGTTAAGACTCCTTGCTTCCACTGCATGGGCTGAAGTGCAGTCCCTGGTTGCGGACCTAAGATCCCACATGCCATGCAGCACAGCCAAATAATTTTATTTTAATTCAAATAGGAGTGGTAGGTATTATCACCGGAATTATTAGAAAAACTTGAATGACCTATTTACTGTAAGAATTGTAAGTATGGCTGTTTGAAGCCACCGTTGTGGCTCTCTACCGAGCACAAACATATATTAAGCACATACATTTTCAAAGATCAAATATGAGAGAAAAATCTACCAGAAAAATAAACATAAACTTTCCCTCTCTCTTCAGTCAAATACCTAAGACTCCTGAATTGTTTACACAAAGAAGTTTACATTTGTTTGCAAATATACGCCCATCCATGTCTACAATGTCTTGCTACCTGAACCAATATGAGGAGAAAAGAGAAAACCTAATAGAGGAGAAAGTCATACAAAAAATACAGAAATGTACACTGATATAAAAGGAAATATAGGGATAGGAGAGCTTTCATAATCTACTTCTGTATATGAAAGCTCTTGTATTTCAGAAAAAAAATTGTGTCATGGGAATGTCTAAATTTATTTATTTGGTACTTACAGAACATATAAAAGATGGACCTTAAGGTCATAATTCTTGAAAGGATTCTTAAATAATGACTCAATGTAACAGATGAATAATTTCAAGTCCTCTTTCATCCAGCACTGTATGTTCCAGTGTTCACCTGAATTAAAAATAAACTAAATTAAATCTGAAAAAAAAAAAAAAAACATTCTGAACAGCCCAATGAAAGGGAAGGGCTAAATTAAATTTACCAATGTTCTAATACAACTACCACTGTCCATTCTGAGAGAAAAAGAACAAGCTCTAATTGGTCATATGTCTGTGCCCATTTAGTCCCTTTGGCCTTCAGTTTCCTTCTTCATAAAGTAAGAGAATTAAATTCAATTATTGTTTCTCAATTTTTTTTAAATCTTGAACCACTTATGTAGGACAGAAGACCTCAAAACTCACCTAGTTCAATTCATCCCCACTTTCCAAGAGACAAGAGAACATGAACTATCAAAGTACAGCAAATTTAGTGTATCATTTCTGTGTCTGTTTTAGCAGTAAAGCATGGTGATTCACCCTGGAATCACCAATAAGATGCACATCTTAAATTTCTGTTACTATAATATTATAGGCCCCACATACAAATAATGAGAGTATATTTCACTGTATACTGAGAAATTCACCTGATAATGATAAACTATTGCTGATTTGTAATTTAGAAAGCAGGCACAGCAACAGCTAAAAATTATGACTAATTTAATACAACACTAAAAGTATCTTAAGCAATACTAACATATTTCCCCATTTGGAGAATTTCTAGCTAGTAATGACTTTGCATAGGTTGAGCCTTATGAAGTAAATAGCCCATGTGGCAGAAAAGTACATGGAAATCCTCAGTAACCACCACTTAACCTAGTAACTTTAGTTACACAAAGTTAAACTCACTAAACTAACTAGTTAATAGTCCTTATTTATACATAAATTAAAATCTGCAGCATCATAATCATTTCACTCGATAACTGAAAAAAGTGCCAACATTTTTTGATCATTTCAAGGCTAGTCACAAGGACCTTCACATTTTAAGTCCATTCTTAATATATCCAACAATCACTGGAATGGTAAAGTCAAGCTCCGTTACAAATTTTAAAAAGTGCTTCATTTAAAATTAAATGCCTAAAGACAGAGACACTAGGAAGTATTACTTCTAACTTGTTTTAAATCTCTGATCTTATTGCACAGTTATGCTTTATCCTTACTCCTAACCTGATCTCAACAAATTATTTCTTCCATCTAATCAGTGGTGCTTTGGCACTACAAGGGACATGTGGCAAAGTCTGGAGATCCGTTTTGATTGTCACAACTGCTGAGTGAGTGTTACAGGCATCAACTGGGTAGAAGCCAAGGATGCTTCTAAACATCCTGTGCTTGAGCTTAGCAGCTTGGTTATGTCCAACTCTTTGCGACGCTATGGACTGTACCCCGCCAGACTCCTCTGTCCATGGGATTCCCTAGGCAAGAATACTGGAGTGGGTTGTCATTGCCTTCTCCAGGGGATCTTCCACACCCAGGGATCAAGTCCATGGCTTCTGTGTCTCCTGCATTGCAGGTGGATTCTTTACCACTGAGTCACTGGTATAATGCACAAACCAGCCCCCATAACCAAGAATTACCTGGCCCACAGTGTCAAAAATTTTGAGGCTAAGAAATTCTGATGAACCCTACACAGGAGTACTATATTGATATATGCCTTTATTTTCATATTACAGATGTTTATGGTGCTAAGGCAATTGTCTCTGTTCTATTTAGCTCTTCCAGAAGGCTTGGAGATTATTTTGTTGTTTATATTTCCAGATGCAAAATTATTAATTACACTAGCTACATTCAGTATGCATTACACTTAAACAACAACAACAAAAAAAGTGATTTAAAATATATGCATTGGCTACTGAGATTCCTTGTTTTAGAATTTAATTAATTCAACAGGATTATCTGCCATTTGATATTTTATCTATTTAAAAAGAATAAGACATAATTTTTTATTTTAAAGCAAATTTAGAAGACTATAAAAATATATTTTAAGGTTAAAAATTCCCTCGTTTACATTTTTATTTTCATGGGACATAAAATAATTGGGGATTTATTAGTTTGGTCACATGATAATCCTAATTTTATCACTAATATAAAATTGTAATATTTGCTCAGAATCACATACAGAGACATCTATTTCACACAAGTTTCAGAGAATGAAAATATTTTATCCAATATAGTTAAGTAACTTTATGCTTGGAACATTAAAATACTTACCTGTTTGTTGAAAAACAAAAGAATTTACTGTTGTAACAAATGCCTTCCCTTCAACGTCATCTGCATATACAGAGCAGTTTTTATCTTCCTCGCTCCAAAAGCAACAGTGGAAAGTTTTTCTTGATGATAAGTTAGATAAGTAGTTACCACTTGAATTAAGCTTAGTTTCAACAACTGCCTCATAACGTCCATTCAAAGTTGAAGCGTTCTTTGAGATTCCAGGAGGAAAGAGGAAGTCATATGTTGTATTTGATGGCATGCAAGACAACTTAAATTTCCAGGGAGTAATTGGATATGCCAAGTTAAATGCAGTTGTTACATAAATAAATTCTGTTAGGACATTTAAAAGACACGGAAAAAAGCAATTAATCATTTTGATTAAGATATCAATAGGAAGTATCTAAGACTGAATGATGTAGTACTCAATAGTTATTATTAAACTTTCTAAGTGCTCAATCAGTGCCTAATGCATAACTCTGTGCTTCCATTGAACGATGTGTTATACTTAAGAGGGCACATTTATTTACAGAGATAACTTGACCCTTTAGCAACCCTTTTGGGAAATTCACACTTCATTTACCCATTAATCTAACAACTCATAATTATATTTTAACGAAAGTTCAGTTCAGTTCAGTTGCTCAGTCGTGTCCAACTCTTTGCGACCCCATGAATCGCAGCACGCCAGGCCTCCCTGTTCATCACCATCTCCAGGAGTTCACTCAGACTCACATCCATTGAGTTCGTGATGCCATCCAGCCATCTCATCCTCGGTCATCCCCTTCTCCTCCTGCCCCCAATCCCTCCCAGCATCAGAGTCTTTTCCAATGAGTCAGGTCTTCCCATGAGGTGGCCAAAGTACTGGAGTTTCAGCTTTAGCATCATTCTTTCCAAAGAAATCCCAGGGTTGATCTCCTTCAGAATGGACTGGTTGGATCTCCTTGCAGTCCAAGGGACTCTCAAGAGTCTTCTCCAACACCACAGTTCAAAAGCATCAATTCTTCAGCACTCAGCTTTCTTCACAGTCCAAATCTCACATCCACACACGACCACAGGAAAAACCATAGCCTTGACTAGATGGACCTTAGTCAGCAAAGTAATGTCTCTGCTTTTGAATATACTATCTAGGATGGTCATAACTTTTCTTCCAAGNATCCTCTGTCGTCCCTTTCTCCTCCTGCCCTCAATCCTTCCCAGCATCAGGGTCTTTTCCAATGAGTCAGTTCTTCTCATCAGATGGCCAAATAATTCAGCATCAGTCCTTACAATGAATATTCAGGACTGATTTCCTTTAGGATTAACAGGTTTGATTTCCCTGCAGTCCAAGGGACTCTCAAGAATCTTCTCCAACACCACAGTTCAAAAATTCTTTGGCACTCAGCTTTCTTTATGGTCCAGCTCTCACATTCTTAAGACTGAAAAACCAAAGCTTTGACTAGAAAGACCTTATTGGCAAGTGATGTCTCTGCTTTTTAATATGCTGTCTAGGTTGGGCATAGCTTTTCTTCCAAGAGCAAACAGCTTTTAATTTCATGGCTGCAGTTACCATCTGCAGTGATTGGGAGCCCATGAAAATAAAGTAGATCCCTATTACCATTGTTTCCTCATCTATTTGCCATGAAGTGATGGGACTGAATGTCATGATCTTCATTTTTTAATGTGAAGTTTTAAGCCAGATTTTTCACTCTCCTCTTTCACTTTCTTCAAGAAGATCTTCAATTCTTCTTTGCTTTCTGCCATAAGGGTGATGTCATATGCATATCTGAGGTTATTGATATTTCTCCTGGCAGTCCTGATTCTAGCTTGTGCTTCATCCAACCAAGCATTGCACATGATGTTCTCTGCGTATAAGTTAAACAAACAGGGTGACAATTAACAGCCTTGATGTACTGCTTTCCCAATTTGGAACCAGTCTGTTGTTCCATGTCTGATTCTAACTGTTGCTTCTTGACCTGCATACAGATTTCTCAGGAGGCAGGTAAGGTAGTATGGCATTCCCATCTCTTTCAGAATTTTCCTCAGTTTATTGTGATCTGCACAGTCAACAGCTTTGGCATAGTCAATAAAGCAGAAATAGATGTTTTTTTTTCCTGGAACTCTCTTGCTTTTTCTATGATCCAACGGATGTTGGCAATTTGATCTCTGGTTCCTCTGTTTTTTCTAAATCCAGCTTGACTATCTGGACGTTCTCAGTTCACATACTATCTTCACTTGGAGAATTTTGAACATTACTTTGCTAGTGTGTGAAATGAGTTCACTTGTGCTGTAGTTTGAACATTCATTGGCATTGTCTTTCTTTGGGATTGGAATGAAAATTGACCTTTTCTAGTCTGGTGGCCACTGCTGAGTTTTCCATATTTACTAGCATATTGACAGCAGTACTTTAAGAGCATCATCTTTGAGGATGAAATAGCTTAGCTGGAATTCCATTATCTCCACTAGCTTTGTTCATAGTGATCCTTCCTAAGGCTCACTTGGCTTCTGACTCCAGGATGTCTGGCTCTAGGTGAGTATTCACACTATCATGGTTATCTGGATCATTAGGATCTTTTTTGTATTGTTCTTCTGTGTATTCTTGCTACCTCTTCTTAACATCTTCTGCTTCTTTTAGGTCAATACTGTTTCTGTTCTTTATTGTGCCCATCTTTGCATGAAATGTTCCCTTGAAATCTCTACTTTTCTTGAAGAGATCTCTAGTCTTTCGCATCCTATTGATTTACTCTATGTTTTTGCATTGATCACTCAGAACGCTTTCTTATCTCTCCTGGCTATTTTTTGGAACTCTGCATTCAGAATCTTATATCTTTCCTTTTCTCCTTTGCTTTTTGCTTCTCTTCATTTCACATCTATTTGTAAGGCCTNTCTCAGGAGGCAGGTCAGGTGGTCTGGTATTCCCATCTCTTGAAGAATTTTCCACAGTTTATTGTGATCCACACAGTCAAAGGCTTTGGCATACTCAATAAAGCAGAAATAGATGTTTTTCTGGAACTCTCTTCCTTTTTTCATGATCCAGCGGATGTTCGCAATTTGATCTCTGGTTCCTCTGCCTGTTCTTAAGCCAGCTTGAACATCAGGGAGTTCACGGTTCACATATTGCTGAAGCCTGGCTTGGAGAATTTTGAGCATTACTTTACTAGGATGTGAGATGAGTGCAATTGTGCGGTAGTTTGAGCATTCTTTTGCATTGCCTTTCTTTGGAATTGGAATGAAAATTACAGCTAAATTAAATTTCCTTTTCCAAAAATAAATAAATAAATAAATAAATTACTCTAACGGACTTCCACCATAATGGCATCTGGATGTGCAATTATATAAGCAAATATTAAAGTGATGTTTTAATATTTCTTAAGGAGAATGCCAAAATGTTAACACTACTTTCAATGAGTGGCTTTAGAAAGGTTTGTCTTCAGCATCAGAACAGCTGGATGATTCCCTGAATATGCCCATGATTATCCAGACATACAATATTATGTAAAATATGTCCTTAGTATCTTCCAATAATTGATGAACAATGACAGACTTCTTATAGGAAACATTCACTGCTGAGTAAAGATAATGTATCACTCACTCATAAAATTAAGAACCATTTTCTAAACCTGTACCCTTCCAGAAAATCTTAAAAGTGATACTTGTTTTTTAAACAATTGTTTGAAAATAAAATAATTAATTCTCCATAATTCTTTCTTTTACAAGTTATTCTAATCATCCAACAATTGTGTTGCCTCATATACAAAGCAATGCAGGATGAAGATTCTAAGAATTTTGCATGGAGTCTATAGAGTGAGACCTTTGAAGGATTATGGTAAATGTTAAAATGTAAGAAAACAGAAATTTTTAAAAGTTCACAAAAGTGCTATTCTAAATTACAAAAGTAATACATGTAAAAATATTTAAATACACAAGTAATGACTCTTAGGATTCTAGAGCATTCTATAAATATTAATAGACATATGTATCAGATATAAAAATTAAGGCAAAAATGACTATCATGAACTAATTTTATTTTTCCCACACTGAACAATTAGGTATCATAACATCATCAACAGACTGGTTCCAAATATGAAAAGGAGTATGTCAAGGCTGTATACTGTCACCCTGCTTATTTAACTTGAGGATGAGATGGCTGGATGGCATCATGGACTCGATGGATGTGAGTCTGAGTGAACTCCAGGAGTTGGTAATGGACAGGGAGGCCTGACCTGCTGAGATTCATGGGGTAGCAAAGACTTGGACACGACTAAGCGACTGAACTGAACATCATCAAAAGTGAATTGTCACTGCAATTGTGATCCTTTTGACTCAATCCTTCTAACATGTGTTTTTGAAATTAGAACTTCTCACTAAAAAGAAATTAGGGTGTTTCTTTCATTTTACAAAACAATAAATACTTTTTTAAAACATTATATTCTCTAGCTGCACATGGAAGATTCAGTTGACTAAACTGAAATTAGCCTAAAAAGCTCGAAGTATTTGAAAATTAAAATGTAATAATGAATGTCACATGGTAACTACTGAATCAGCTTAATTAAAAGATGATTCTATTTTGATTACATGCTTCTTTTGCAAATGATATTTCTTTCCCCAAAAATGAACCCTAAATGTCAAGGAGTCCAGAATATTCATCTGAAGGCATAAGTTTATGTTATCATGTGACATGTATTGTCATATGTTATACATTAGGGCCCCAGACACCTTCCGAGTCACAAAACTTGACCAAACCACAAACCTTTTGAAAAACCAATGTAAAACATTACCATGGAACCTAATAAAAATTAGAAAATATAAGAGAGGGTGTTATCTTTCTTTGATAGTCCCTTGTGGTCCAGTTTTTCTGAATTCTATAGCAGTGGACTTATCCTGGATATTTTCTGTAGCTATATAGGTGGCTACAATGACAAACAATAGTATATGTAAGATAAAACAGTCATAGGAAAGCTTCTCAGGGCACCTTTAAAGACTAAAGTAACCAAAGAGATGCTCAGAACCAGTTGATACACAGGTAATGGTTGCTAGGGGGAAAAAAGAGGGTTTTCTTAAAGACAGCCTGACTTTAATTTCAAAGACTTGGAACACAATCTAAATTAGATGATTTGAGTTTAAAGAAAATTAAAATATTTCTTGAATGCTGTAAGAAACCATTGAGAATAGTACAATGCACAGGTTCAGGCCACTGACCCTCTAAGCAGTGGAAAATTTGCATATAGCTTGTAGTTGGCCCTCCCTAATCACAGTTCCTCTGTACACACTTCTCTGCATCTGCAGATTCAGCTAACCTTGGACCATGCAGTACCATGGTATTCACTGTTTTTAAAAAATCCAAGTATAAGTGGACCTGAGAAAACCATATCTATACACTCAAAAGTTACTGGCATTGTGTGACCACTTTCAAACAGAAGCCTGCTATGCTTCACAGAAAGTTAAAACTCAAGATCTTAAAAGAATGCTTTCTCTCCAGGATATTCCTGCAATAAGTAAGCAGAAGATTAGTATACATTTAATTTTTGAATACAATCTTCTGGTGGTAGTCAAGGTGGGAATTCCCAAGGCATACACAATCCCTTGATAACATCCCCTTATAACATTCTCTTGTCATTGTTTACCAGAATCATAATGGGGAATACCATTTAAATGACATTTCTTTTCCATTTTAGAATAAATCTGTTATTCTATATGATCACCATTTATTTTAAATATTATCACCAAGTAAACCAGTCCTAGATAGAATTAAAATTTTGACAACCATCTGATATATACATATTTGTAATTTAATAATGCTACATTTGCTAAATAAAAATCAAAATATTTAAGTGTCATTATACCTTATTTCTAAGTAAAGGACTGAGCTACCCCTTAAATAGTCACGTTGGACTGAAAAAGGCAAAGAGCTTGGAGGAGATTTCACAGTACCTATCAAATTCAAACTTATATTTACTACTCAATATAGAAATTTCCTCTTCAGAAATTAATCTATAGAAATACTCTCCCAAATACACAAAGATGTATGTATATGAATTTCAATGTAGCATAATTTATTACAGAAAAAGAAATGTCTAACAATGGGAATTTTTCTATAAAGTTTATAATATAATGTATATTCATAAAGTTCATTGTTATGCAATCATTAAATAATTAAGTATATTAATGAACACTAACAAGAAAAGTTATGAGGATAAATTGGAAAACTGTTAAGCAGGAAAAAGAAAAATACAGAATAGACAGACCAATTCTATTTTTGTGACTGGAGATATGAGTGTCTGTGTGTGTGGTTGGGGGAGTGTATGTTTCTGGAAGGATACCCATCATATTGTTTCCAGGAGGTTGGGAAGAGTTTTCATTTTCACACTTTCATTTTTATTTGGTTTGCATTTTTAATCAAGGGCAAGATAATTCCTAACTGGAAATGGGAAATTTAGTCAGCCAATAAATGTAACAACATCTCCAAGGGTAAAATCTCTACCTCATATATGGACATTTTAAAAGCAAATAACTTACCCCAATGTAACAAAGCCACATAGAATTTCTGACAAATCATCTTCAGAGAAGTATACCTAAAAAACAGTAAATCTAAAACCAGTACATACAAAAATTTTAAAAATGACATATACACAAGCCATCTATGGGAAAATATAAAAGGAAAAGGATTAAAATTAAAAATTCTTTAAATTGTAATCTGATAATACTACTCTGGATCAGTATCAGCATTTAACATGAATGTAAAACAGTAAGTTATAGGTTCATTCTTATGCACATGCTATTTTACAGTTAAAACATAAGCAATACATTCATATATGGCTTAATCAAAAAAAAGGCAATGTTCCTTCATGACATGACAAACCAGGACAGGTATCATAGATGAGACTGAATTTTTAACTAAACAAAAAAAGCTTACAATGCCAATTAAATATGTACAGCTGACCTAACATTATAAATATCACACTCCTCATTTTTGTGTATATGTGTGTGCTCAATTCTTAAATTCCTTTCATTTCCTACAGTCTTTATTATGATACCACAAAGCTGAATGATTACAGCATAGGTAATGAACTGCATATTTATTTCCGATGAAGAGAAATTTTTGCAATATGGTTTTGGAAACCCCTGTCGCAGAGTCGGGCACGACTGAAGTGACTTAGCTCACACACAATATTCACATTAGCAAGTTATCAGTAATTGAAGGAGAGTTTGATGGCTTCATATATGCAGATGATAGGGATGACTTCAGTGACAAACTTTCCCATGAATTCTATCCAATTTGAAAAATACCATGAATAAGATTATTTTTACTACTATGTCATGAAATCGAATGAGAGTGTAATATAAACATATTTAGCTTAGATTTATAAGGAAACATTAAAGGCTTTTGGTGTTCCAGTCTTTTTTATTATCTCATATTTGGGATTCCCTGGTGGGAAGACTTCCCTGGTGGCTCAGACGGTAAAGCGTCTGCCTACGATGCGGGAGACCCGGGTTCGATCCCTGGGTTGGGAAGATCTCTTGGAGAAGGAAATGGCAACCCACTCCAGTACTCTTGCCTGGAAAATTCCATGGACGGAGGAGCCTGGTAGGCTACAATCCCTGGGGTCACAAAGAGTCGGACACGACTGAGCGACTTCAATGTCAATGTCAAAGGCTTTTGGTGTTCCAGTCTTTTTTATTATCTCATATTTGGGATTCAGTTCACTACATGAAAATTAATCTGAGGTAAAAAGCCCTGAATTAGGTATCAGAAGTCTTGGATGCCAACTGAGGCTCTTTTGATTAATCAGGTGTAAGACTTGGGACTTCAGTATTCTTGATCTCAGCTTCCTCATCAGATTGAAGGACCATCCCTACAATCCCTTTCAGAGCTGCTTAAGATTCTGAGAGGCTTTAGTTTAAAACAGAAATCACAGCTTGATCACAAAGAATATTATAAAGTATTAAGTGAGAAACAAGTCTTATAAGTTGTATCTGAGAACTGGTAGCCGTGATGAGCAAACAGAAAAACATGCTTGTTTAGTTCACAACTTAAATGACTCTTAGGAAAAAGATGGGTGAGTATGACCATTTTGTAGTCTGGTAAATCTGTTTGTCAGACTCTGAGTTTTTCACCAGAATTTTGGTTCTTTTACACACTTGATCCCACAATGTATATCTTAAGGATTTCTAGAAACCAATTCAGTGTGGCATCTTTATTATCTAATGGTATTAAATGTGTGCAAAGTCCTCCCAGCTTTTTTTAAGCTACCTCTTTCTGATACAACATTGTCTCATAGAATAAACATAAAGGCAATTTCATAATCAGGGTATGTTGCAAATACACATATCACTAAACTAAGTGTTTTGACTGAGCTGACTAGTGACTAAGTAATTCAGTCCAATAATTGATTTGACTCACTTTAATTCAACTGATTCACTGAGTTAAGTGATCAAATAGATCATATTGTTCTTCCTTACATAAGACAACCATTCTTTTATTTAAACACATTTACATAATTAATTCCTCCCCAAGGTGGAGAGTGGGGAATAAGATCAAGTGATTCATAACCAACCAATAGCATTTTCAGAAAAACAGACTAAAGAGAAAATAATCAGTGAAATAATATAAGAAAATTTCCCAGAACTGATGAGACTTAAGTCTTTAAACTAGAAAAAAAAAAAAAAAAAAATCTAGCAACTTCCAAGGAAAAAGAATGGAAACCAAAAATCCATTCCTAAACGTATCATTTAAAAACTGCAGAGGAGAAAAGGAGAGTTTCCAGAGAAGAAAAAAATAACCAAAGCAATGAAAACCTAATTAAAACAAATGTTTCATGTCAAAACACTGAATTACAGAAAGCTATCTAGTAATGACTGATGGAAAATTATTTGCAGTTTAAAATTCTATTAGCCAATCAAGAAAGTACACAAACAAAACAAATAAATTTTAAATAACACAATGACTTAGAAAGTTTACATCCTGTGAATCTCTTTCTCAGAAGTAACTTTATGATGTATGCCAACAAAATGAGGAGTAAACCAGGAAAGGACTGGGGATTCGGGATCCTGAAAAGCTTGACTACAAGCCAGTTGATGGCTCTGCAGTCTTGAGAATGACCTGTCCAGATAGCAGATGGAGTACAGGTGACCCTAGAAAGGAAAAGGCCAGGATAAAGGAAGGCAACTCAAAATATACTACGATTCTGAAGCTGCAAACATTTGAAAAGAAAATAAGAAATCAGAATTACATAAGGGAAAAAAGAAAGTCATAGTCTAAAATTGAAGCCACTAGTCTAAATAAGAATATGAGTTCAAAATAGACTTCAAAATGAGAATGGAATGGATTCCAGAAAATAAAGAGAATGAGTAAAACACTGAAAATTAAGATTTAATAAATAAGACTCATAAATCTTCTAGAAGAAAAAAATTAGTTAGCTGGAAAAAAGCTTTATAAATAGTCCTGATCTAAATATGAACTGAAATAAAATATGGCACAATTTCAAGCAAATGCTGGAATTAATCCATTTGAAAGAAGGAAGATCCCTTTAACCTTGATTCTAGGAATATTCTCCATTGGGTGGCTTAGGAGTCATATTGAGCAAAATATGATTCTAGGACTCTTCTTGGTTTCTGTGATGAGTAATATTTACAAAGTTCTAAAAGCATTAATGCTGCTATTTATTGATTTTTCAACTTTTTGGCCTAATCAATAGACACAAATGAAAGACTTAATTACAAATATTAAACATAAATATCATCAATATTCTCACTGTACAGTTGTCAAAACTGGAGTAGTATAAAAAAATTGGGGTGGTATAATTATAAAAGGAGATGGTGAGAAGGCAAAGGGTGGAAACAGCCCAACCTCTTGAAGTAAGGAGTCAAGAGAAACTATCTATAGTGAATGAAACAAGAAAAGGTTGTGGAATTTAAATGTAATCAATAAAAGATGTCAGAAAATTAATATAATTATAATGGAGGAGAGAGAAAGGTGAAATTATTAAGATAAATTCCTTCCTACCATGGTATTATATTCTTTGCAGCCAAAGATGGAGAAGCTCTATACAGTAACAAAAACAAGACCAGGAGCTGACTATGGCTCAGATCATGAATTCCTTCAATTCAGACTTAAATTGAAGAAAATAGGGAAAACCGCTGGACCATTCAGGTATGACCTAAATCAAATCCCTTATGATTATACAGTGGAAGTGAGAAATAGACTTAAGGGCCTAGATCTGATGGATAGAGTGCCTGATGAACTATGGAATGAGGTTTGCGACATTGTACAGGAGACAGGGATCAAGACCATCCCCATGGAAAAGAAATGCAAAAAAGCAAAATGGCTGTCTGGGGAGGCCTTACAAATAGCTGTGAAAAGAAGAGAGGCGAAAAGCAAAGGAGAAAAGGAAAGATAGAAGCATCTGAATGCAGAGTTCCAAAGAACAGCAAGAAGAGATAAGAAGGCCTTCTTCAGTGATCAATGCAAAGAAACAGAGGAAAACAACAGAATGGGAAAGACTAGAGATCTCTTCAAGA
>SJYX01013938.1:601978-641636 GCA_006410675.1 Oreotragus oreotragus | reverse complement strand
CAAGGGTGTATATTGTCACCCTGCTTATTTAACATCTATGCAGAGTACATCATGAGAAACGCTGGACTGGAAGAAACACAAGCTGGAATCAAGATTGCCGGGAGAAATATCAATCACCTCAGATATGCAGATGACACCACCTTCATGGCTGAAATTGAAGAGGAACTAAAAAGCCTCTTGATGAAAGTGAAAGTGGAGAGTGAAAAAGTTGGCTTAAAGCTCAACATTCAGAAAACGAAGATCATGGCATCCAGTCCCATCACTTCATGGGAAATGGATGGGGAAACAGTGGAAACAGTGTCAGACTTTATTTTTGGGGGGCTCCAAAATCACTGCAGATGGTGACTGCAGCCATGAAATTAAAAGACACTTACTACTTGGAAGAAAAGTTATGACCAACCTAGATAGCATATTCAAAAAACCATTCTGAAGGAGATCAGCCCTGGGATTTCTTTGGAAGGACTGATGCTAAAGCTGAAACTCTAGTACTTTGGCCACCTCATGGGAAGACCTGACTCATTGGAAAAGACTCTGATGCTGGGAGGGATTGGGGGCAGGAGGAAAAGAGGACGACCGAGGATGAGATGGCTGGACGGCATCACTGACTCGATGGACGAGAGTCTGAGTGAACTCTGGGAGATGGTGATGGAAAGGGAGGCCTGGCGTGCTGTAATTCATGGGGTCGCAAAGAGTCGGACATGACTGAGCAACTGAACTGAACTGAACCATGATATCTATTTAACGGTTATAAATGAAAAGAAAAAAAGTCAGCATAAGCATATTATTTGGCCTTACAGAGTTAGCCAAAGGAAAAGATAAAGCCAAAATTGGTTCAAGTCAGTTGTTCTCAAAACAAGGAATAACAAAGTGAAGGGAGTGGGGTAAGGGGCTGCTGTGCTTTATTACAGTAAGTTTCTGTAACTGTGTGCATGGATTATTTTCATGCAAACTTATTATTTTGTCTTTTTAATTAAATTCAAAGGTGCTATTGGATTTCAAATAAAATAGCTACTAACAAAGTCCTAGGAGCTAATTCAAGGTTCACAGAAGTGGAATATTAGTTGAATTCCAAGAAATACAAAGGGAAAGAGTAGTGTCATATTTCTTCTAAGATTCACAGTATTTTAACACCTCTGACAGCAGGATCTTTGCTAAAATGAATGTCATCTTATAACCAGTTATGGCTTGGTAGCAGTTGTGATCTGGTTGTCACTGACTGCATATATACAAACTGGAGCACTTTCCTAATGACAGACTAGACAATTTTTAGCCATCAATATTTCAGTCAACAGACTATTTAAAAACCTTTTGAGGAAGGAAGGAATATGAGCCCTGAGTATTGCCTGAAAACCCTTTGTGGACATCTTTTACTAGGATCAATATAGAGTCAGCATAAAATTTTCAAATGGACAAAGAGAAAAATCTCAGAAACCATGGCGAATCACTCTTTCATGAAGTTCAACATCACAAATAGTCTTGATAATCCAGGGAATGGTACCACTTAAGAAAATATTATTGACATCAACAACACTGAGTTGAAAAGTGACTCAGAAAAACCAGATTCTGAATATGAAAAAGAATTCCTTAATGGATTTCTTTGACTTTTATTTTCCTTATGAAAGTGGTATGATATAAACAAAAATCTTTATCTAAAAAATTGTAAATGAGTTCTTTCAATAGGTATAAAATTCTAAATGATAAGAAAGCATTGTAAAATAAATAGGCAGAGTTTTTCCTTTCTTAGCTGTACAAAAATGGTGGTATATCTTAAAAATCCACGATGTCTTAGATTTAAAGAATTACAACCAGAAAGAGTGGTCATTAGTAGAAACTGAAGATTACTCTTAATAGAATAATTCATAACAGATTCCAGAGAGGAGTGAGGATTTAACTGCCCTTTTAAGAATGAGGAGAAATATGAAGCATATCATAAGTATCATTTTTAAAAATGGTTTTCCTATAGAACCTTTGAAAAGTTAAAACAAAGGTCAGCCAAAGGTATGGGTAAAAGACAATAGGAGCTGGAAGAACAGATTTGCAAGTTCAGAATAGTATTAGTAAAAAGACCAAGAAACCATTTTCCCAGGTGACTACTTTTTATAGAAAGAATATTTTTACATACTGTTTGTCCTGTGTGAAAAGCTTTTCTTCCCCAGAGCAGACCTCTAACCAACAGTGTTACTGTAAAATACAGTCACTAGAGAAATACTCAACTACCTCCTGGGTAGTCATAATCCTAACACATAACATCTTAACAATATAACTGGGCTTCCCAGGTGGTGCTAGTGGTAAAGAACCCATCTGGCAGGAGACTTAAGAGATGTGGGTTTGATCCCTGGGTCGAGAAGATACCCTGGAGGAGGACCCAGCAGCCCACTCCTAACAGCAACTACAATTATCAGGTGCTTATTATGTATGTGCTTATTATGCTTATTATCTATCAGTATGTTTTCTCTATACATTTATGCATAAACACATACACACACATGTCTGTGTACTATTTTTTCTCTGTCATCTCCTTCATGCTGAAACCAGCTTGGTTCAGAAATATTGTTGGTGCATACAGAAATCCAATTGTTTGATTATCTTCTAGGTTGAGACACCCAAATAACAGCTGCTAGTTAAAGTAAAATGAAAAAACATAATTCTGAGAAAAACTACTTTGTCCTATGCCTTCACTAAACAGGTATTTGGTAACAGCTGTTCTTAAACATGAGTTCACATTTTTAAAGCCTATTATAATACCATTATAGATGCTCCTGAGAATCTGTACTTGGCTCACATCTTTAGCTTTTAGCATAAACAGATAGAGCACTTATATATTTCCATAAACTCTATAGAAATTATTAGCTTGAGTAGAGTCAGTTACTCTCTTTCTCTTCTCTTCATTCCCTCCTCTCCTCCTTTTCTCTGTATCTGTCTCACTCACTATTATACACACACACACACATATATATACATACAGATTTTTAAGTCTGTGCTATTTCTGGATTTTTCTCATTGGCAAAGACTAAAATTAATATCAATGCCACAATGCCCCTTTAGAGTGTCTCCAGCTGGATCATTTTTATTTACTAGTCCATATTACCCTAGTTTGAATTAAAGAGGTCCATAGGTACCAGATACCTCACTTGATCTTAGCTAAAAGGCCAAGAAGCAATCCAGTAGTCATGTATGGATGTAACAGTTGGACTATAAAGAAAGCTGAGTGCCCAAGAATGGATGCTTTTGAACTGTGGTATTGGAGGAGACTCTTGAGAGTCCTTTGGACTGCAAGGAGATCAAACCAGTCCATCCTAAAGGAAATCAGTCCTGAAAATTCACTGAAAGGACTGATGCTGAAGCTGAAAGTCCAATACTTTGGCCACCTGATGTGAAGAACTGACTCTTTGGAAAAGACCTTGATGCTGGGAAAGGTTGAAGGCAGGAGGAGATGGGGATGACAGAGGATGAGATGGTTGGATGGCATCACCAACTCGATGGACATGAGTTTGGGCAAGCTCTGGGAGTTGGTGATGGACAGGGAAGCCTGACGTGCTGCAGTCCATGGGGTTGAAAGGAGTCGGACACGACTGAGAGACTGAACTGATAGGTACCAGAAGGGGCTTCCCTGGTGGCTCAGCGGTAAAGAATCTGCCTGCAATGCAGGAGATGTGGGTTTGATCCCTGGGTCAGGAAGATCCCCTGGAGAAAGAAATGGCAACCCATTCCAGTATTCTTGCCTGGGAAGTCCCATGGACAGAGAAGGCTGGTGGGCTACAGTTTATAGGGTCACAAAAGAGTCAGACATGACTTCGAGACTAAAACCATCACCACCATAGGTACTAGGAATTTTCACTGAAATAGTTCTCACATGTGTGACTCTCTCCTTAAAGACCATCCATGGCCCACAGACAACGGTTCCCCTAACTCTATTCTCTCCTCAGCAAGTCTCCATGCCTTGCTAAGCAGAGTCATAGCTTTAACCCAGTCAACTAGACCTCCTAAAGACACAAAGCCAAGCAAACACTGTCCCGCACTAACTGACAGTGGCCTGTATTCACTTCAGAAGATATTTTGTTGGTACCATAAAATTGTATAAGTGGGGTGAATCTAGCCTAGCAGTCCTATGAAATAACAAGTGACTTGCTGAGCTTCATTCAGTGAGAATCAATATCCACAAAAAATTCACATAGCCTACCTTACATATATTGAGTGTTTGCATTCTGGAAGATTTTAAACTTATGAGTTCACAGCACTTAAATTTGACATTGATGTTTTACTACAGATTCAGCATTTCTGTGTCTGATATTTCTTACAAACACGAAATCTCACTTTAAACTATTACAATAGCATTAATCACATGTTTAAGCTCAGAAATATGGATTTAAAAGTTACAAGAGTGGATATTTCTGGTTTTCATTTTAAAGCCAACAGGAAGCATGAGGATAATCATAAGTCAGAACTACTGAAAAAGGTTGTTAAACACATAAATATGTATTTTAAAACATCTCCTTAATAAGACCCTATAGAAACAGAAATATAAGTGAAGAGAATCACTCCAAATTAATGAAAGTTTCCATTCAGCAGGAATATATAATCATTTTAAATGCATACATAGACTATAACTTCAAAATAACATATGCTTATTACAACGTAGCTTCAAAGTACATTGATATATGGTGAAAACCCAGAGTACCACAAGGAAAACAACAGATATCCACACATATGGTAGAAATTTTTAATACTTTCTCCTTAAAGAATGAATAGGGAATGATGGGGAATGAAATGGCAATCCACTCCAATATTCTCACCTGGGAAATCCTATGTACAGAGGAGTCTGGCAGGCTACAGTCCATGGGGTCGCAAAAGACTCAGACAAGACTTAGCGACTAAACAATAAAATGATTGTGTGCTAAAGTTAAGTTTTTAAGTGTGTGCATTTGAACTGATAAAACAAATTTATATCAATTGATGTATAGAAACAAAAAAATAGAACAGCAAACATAAATACGTGAGGATATATAAGTCTGAAATAGTATTAACAAATGACACTGGAACAAAAACGTTAACAAATTTGACATACATTGAACTCAGCTCCTCCAAACTGTAGATGGCACACTATTTTTAATCACCAGTGGGGTGTTTACAAAAACTGACCATATACAAAGACATAAGGCAAGTTACAAACAAATCCAAAGACTAAAATCATACAGATACAGACCACATTCTCTGTCCACAGTATTTTTAAGGCAGGAAAAAAATAACAAAAGTATAACTACACAAAGGCCATATATTAAGACAATAAAAATTGGTTTTGGTAATCTACAGGGCAAAAAAGATATAATCAAAATCAAAATACATTTTAAACTTATGATAATGAAAAAAGCATCTCAAAACTTAATTTCACACAGATAAAGCAGTATTGAGAGGAAAATTCAAAGTCAGAAAGAAACATCATTATTAATGTGAAAAGATTTATTCTGTGAGCACTTCAAAACAACATTATACCTGAGGTCCTAGGCAAGGCAGAAAGAGAAGTAGGAAAAGATTAAGGATTATAAAGAAAGAAACAAAATTGCCATTATTCACAAATGACAATAAAAATGGACAATCCCAAAGTATCTATATGTAAGTTGTTAAACTTAGTTACAAAATTTAGCAGGATTGTTGGTGAAAAACATAAAACCAAGTATTTTAAACACTTCCCAACTTCTTATATGAGGCCAGTATTACTCTGACACCAAAACTAGACAAAGACATCACAATAAAAGAAACTACAGACCAATATCTCTTATGAATATAGTTGCAAAACATTCTAGCAAACCAAACCCTCCAATGTATACAAAGGATTATACATTGTAATCAAATATGATTTACCTCAGGAATGCAAGTTTCATTTAAAATACGAAAATCAATGTTCGATCAATCATAATAATAGAATAAAAGACATGACAAGTCAATAGCAAAAGCATTTGACAAATTCCAATGCTATTTCATGACAAAAACATTCAACAGGACATAGAACTTCTCCAGCTTGATAAAGCTGCATATGAATAACCCATAGTTATGTTGCTGTTGCTTAGTAACTAAGTCATGTTCAACTCTTTGCGACCCACAGGCTGTAGCATACCAGGCTCTTCTGTCCACGGAATCTCCCAGGCAAGAATACTGGAGTGGGTTGCCACTTCTTTCTCTAAGGGATCTTCCTGACCCAGGGATAGAACCCACTTCTGCTGCTTGGCAGGCAGACTCTTCACCACTCAACCACCAAGGAAGCCCCGGCTAACATCACACTTAATGGTAAAAGACTGGTTGCTTCCCTGCTAAGTGAGCAGGATCAGATATTATTCACCTGCACTTTCTATTCAATTCGAGGTTTCAGCTAGGGCAATTGAGCAAGAAAAAGAAATAGAAAACATCTAAATTAGAAAGAGAGAAGTAAAACTATCTTTATTCTCAAAAGACATGATCTGTACATAGAAAATACTAAGGAATTCACACACAAAAAAAATATTTATGTTATTCAGTCATTAAGTCATGTCTGACTATTTGCATGGGGAAGGCAATGGCACCCCACCCCAGTACTCTTGCCTGGAAAATCCAATGGACGGAGTAGCCTGGTGGGCTGCAGTCCATGGGGTCGCTAACAGTCGGACAGACTGAGCGACTTCACTTTCACTTTTCTCTTTCATGCATTGAAGAAGGAAATGGCAACCCACTCCAGTATTCTTGCCTGGAGAATCCCAGGGATGGGGGAGCCTGGTGGGCTGCCGTCTATGGGGTCACACAGAGTCGGACACGACTGAAGTGACTTAGCAGCAGCAGACTATTTGCAACCCCAGGAATTACAGCATTCTAGGCTTCTTGTCCTTCACTGTCTCCCAGAGTTTGTTCAAACTTATGTCCATTGAGTCATCAAACCAATCCATCCTTTGTCTCCCCTTCACCTCCTGCCCTCAATCTATCCCAGCATCAGGGTCTTTTCCAATGAGTTGGCTCTTGACATCAGGTGGTGGGAGCCTGGTGGGCTGCCGTTTATGGGGTCACACAGAGTCGGACACGACTAAAGTGACTTAGCAGCAGTTAGCACCTTAAGTTTTCCTTGCCTATGAGGTGGAAGGTGAGGGGGAAATCCAGGGAAAAGAGTCCTAGAGAAACTGCTAACTCCACCATCTTTCTCAGAGCATGTTCTCATCTTTTATACCCACAGCAGAGGAAACTGCAGAAGGAAAGTCCAAGACTGTTCTCCTGGCAAGGTGAGTGTACTTCCATCTGCCAGGCTGCCTGCTTGCTTTCCACATCTCCCCAAATCAAATGCTAACAGCACCCATCGTCTGCCATCCTGGCACAAGCCCAAGAAGATGCAGCTAAATTAGAATGTGGGGGAGAGCACGGCTTGTTTTCTGCTCTGGAATTTGTGGTGATTCATGAGTCACTGCTGCTGTTTAGTCGCTCAGTCGTGTCCGACTCTTTGAGACCCCATGGACTGTAGCCCACCAGGCTCCTCTGTTCATGGGATTCTTCAGGCAAGAATACTGGAGTGGGNGGGGAGAGCACGGCTTGTTTTCTGCTCTGGAATTTGTGGTGATTCATGAGTCACTGCTGCTGTTTAGTCGCTCAGTCGTGTCCGACTCTTTGAGACCCCATGGACTGTAGCCCACCAGGCTCCTCTGTTCATGGGATTCTTCAGGCAAGAATACTGGAGTGGGTTTCCCTTTCCTTCTCCAGGGGATCTTGAGGCCCTTAGAGGTCCAGACAATCGGGATCCTTTAGAAAAGGATTCAGGGTTTTGTGCTGGGCTTGCCCAGTCTCTCCTCATTCCCTTTGACCTGGTTGGTGTGCTTCTGAACATCAGCAGATTTTTGTGGGACAGTCTTGGGATTCAGTTGAAATGAATGCTCCTCCAAGATAAGGCTCTTTAGTTCACTTTTGGTGGTCTGGAGTTCATTCCTTTTTCGGTTCAAACAACAAGTATCTGTTGCATGACTTCTACATGCCAGAACAGGAAACAGGGTGGATTGAAAGATCCCTGCTGTCTCAGAGAGATTCTCTTCTCACAGAGCAGGACAGGCAGTAACCAATGAAATAAACAAGAAATCTATCAACAAGTAACATGAGCTACACAGATAATTACAATAAGCTGTCGTAATAGTGAGTGAATGGGTGGTCTTCTGGCACGGGTCCTCTGAGCTGGTAACACCACCTGGAGTACCAGAGGCCTCTGCCCTGCCAAGATATGAGGGGACACATTGCAGGCTGATGCAAAGGCCCCAGCCCAGGACTAACTTTGGAACATTTAAGGAACAGAGACAAGGCTAACTTGTCCTGAGCCCAGTGAATGAACAGAGAGATGTGAGATGAGTTGGAAAGATAGTGGAGGGTAGGGGGGATCACTGAGGCTTTTCTGACTCAAAAGAAAGAATTTGGAATTTTTTTCCAAGTTCAGTGAGAAATCATTGGAAAGCTTTAAGCTTAGGGATAATTTGATCTGGTCTATATTGGCTCAGATGGTAAAGAATTTGCCTGCAATGCAAATTTGATCACTGGGTTGGAAAGATCCCCTGGAGGAGGGCATGCAACCCACTCCAGAATTCTTGCATGGGAAATCCCATGGACAGAGGATCCTGATGGGCTACAGTCCATAGGGTTGCAAAAGAGTTGGATGTGACTGAGTGACTAACACACACACACACATATTTTTAAAAGGTCATTGGTGGGTTTGTGAAGAGGGAACAAGTCTAGGATCAGGGTGGATACCACAATGGTAAAACAGAAATTTGGCCCAGACTTGATGGTGGTAGTTTTGTAGAAGTACAGGAAGAGGAACCAGAGATCAAATTGCCAACATCCACTGGGTCATGGAAAAAGCAAAAGAGTTCCAGAAAAACNCCAGGGATGGGGGAGCCTGGTGGGCTGCCGTCTATGGGGTCACACAGAGTCGGACACGACTGAAGTGACTTAGCAGCAGCAGACTATTTGCAACCCCAGGAATTACAGCATTCTAGGCTTCTTGTCCTTCACTGTCTCCCAGAGTTTGTTCAAACTTATGTCCATTGAGTCATCAAACCAATCCATCCTTTGTCTCCCCTTCACCTCCTGCCCTCAATCTATCCCAGCATCAGGGTCTTTTCCAATGAGTTGGCTCTTGACATCAGGTGGCCAATGTCCTGCAGCTTCAGCACCAGTTCTTCTGATGAATATTCAGGGTTGATTCCCTTTAGGACTGACTGGTTTGATCTATTTGCTGTCCAAGGAACTCTCAAGAGTCTTCTCCAGCACCATAATTCAAAAGCATCAATTCTTCAGCGCTCAGTCTTCTTTATGGTCCAACTCTCACATCCATAAATGACTACTGGAAAAACCATAGGTTTGACTAGATGGATCTTTGTTGAAAAGTAATGTCTATGCTTATAATATACTGTCTAGATTTGTCATACCTTTTCTTCCAAAGAGCAACTGTCTTTTAATTTCATAGCTGCAGTCACCATTTGCAGTGATTCTGGAGCCCAAGAAAATAAAATCTGTCACTGCATCTCCTTTTTTGCCATCTATTTGCCATGAAGTGATGGGACCAGATGCCACAATCCTAGTATTTTGAATGTAGAGTTTTAAATCAGCTTTTTCACTCTCCTCTTTCACCCTCATCAAGAGGATCTTTAGTTCCTCTTCACTTTCTGCCATTAGAATGGTATCATTTGCATATCTGAGACTGTCGATATTTCTCCTTGCAGTCCTAATTTCAGTTTGTGATTCATCCAGCCCAGCATTTCATATGAGGTACTCTGTATATAAGTTAAATAAGCAGGGTGACAATATGCAGCCTTGATGTACACCTTTCCCAATTTTGAACCAGTCCATTTTTCCATGTCCAGTTCTGTTTCTTCTTGACCTGCATACAGATTTCTCAGGAGGCAGGTCAGGTGGTCTGGNGTCCTAATTTCAGTTTGTGATTCATCCAGCCCAGCATTTCATATGAGGTACTCTGTATATAAGTTAAATAAGCAGGGTGACAATATGCAGCCTTGATGTACACCTTTCCCAATTTTGAACCAGTCCATTTTTCCATGTCCAGTTCTGTTTCTTCTTGACCTGCATACAGATTTCTCAGGAGGCAGGTCAGGTGGTCTGGTATTCCCATCCCTTTCAGAATTTTCCAGTTTGTTGTGATCCACACAGTCAAAGGCTATAAGGTAATTCATGAAATAGATGTAGATGTTTTTCTGAAATTTTTCTATAATCCAACAGATGTTGGCAATTTGATCTCTGATTCCTTTGTCTTTTCTAAATTCAGCTTGTACATCTGTAAGTTCTTGGCTCATGTACTGCTGAAGCTTAGCTTGAAAGATTTTGAGCATTACCTTGCTAGCATGTGAAATGAGTGCAATTATGCAACAGTTTGAACATTCTTTGGCATTGCCCTTCTTTGGGACTAGAATGAAAACTGACTTTTCCCAGTTCTGTGGTCTCCGCTGAGTTTTCCATTTTGTTAACATACTGAGTGTAGCATTTTAACAGCATCATCTTTTAGAATTTTAAATAGCTCCTTTAGAATTCCATCACCTCCACTAGCTTTGTTCACAGTAATGCTTCCTAATGCCCACTTGACTTCAGACTCCAGGATGTCTGCTTCTAGGCGAGTGACTACACCATCATGTTGTTCAGATCATTAGGACCTTTTCTGTGCAGTTCTTCTGTGTATTCTTGCCACCTTTTCTTAATCTCTTCTGCTTCTGTTAGATTCTTGCTATTTCTGTATATGTTCAGCAAGGTTGCAGAATACAAAATCAATACACAAAAATCATTTCTATTTTTGTGCATTAGCAATGAACAATCTGAGATAAAATTAAAAGACAATTTCACTTCCTATAGCATCAGAAAGAATTAAATACTTAAGAACATTTTCAACAAAAAGAAGTGCAATTATTTATACAGTGAATACTATAAAACATCACTGAAATAAATTAAAGAATATCTAAATGGAAAAACACCCCATGTTCATAGACTGAAAGAACTTTTATTAAGATGGCAATACTTCTGAATTTGATTCAATATAATCCCTTCAAATTTATAGTGACATTTTGTATCGACATTGACAAGCTGATTCTAAAATCCATATGTATTCACAAGTGAATAGCTAAAACAATATTGAAAAAAAAGAATAAACTTGGAGGATTCACTTCTGATTTCAAAATTTGCTTCAAAGCTACAGTAATCAAGACAATCAATCTAAGCCCATGGCATCTGGTCCCGCCATTTCACGGCAAATAGATGGGGAAACCATGGAAACAGTGACAGACTTTATATTCCTGGGCTCCAAAATCACTGCAGGCAGTGACTGCAGGCACTAAATTTAAAGACGCTTGCCCCTTGAAAGAAAAGCTATGACTAGCCTAGATAGCACATAAAAAGCAGAGACATTACTTTGCTGACAAAGGTCTGTCTAGTCAAAGCTATGGTTTTTCCAGTAGTCATGTATAGATGTGAGAGTTGGACTATAAGGAAAGCTGAGCCCCGAAGAACTGATGCTCTTGAACTGTGGTGTTGGAGAAGACTCTTGAGAGTCCCTTGGACTGCAAGGAGATCCAACCAGTCCATCCTAAAGGAAATCAGTCCTGAATATTCATTAGAAGGACTGATTCTGAGGCTGAAACTCCAATTCTTTGGCCACCTGATGTGAAGAACTGATTCATTGGAAAAGACCCTGATACTGGGAAAGACTAAAGGCAGGAGGAGAAGGGGATGACAGAGGATGAGATGGTTGGATGGCATCACTGACTCAATGGACATGAGTTTGAACAAGCTCCAAGAGTTGATGATGAACAGGGAATCTTGGCGTGCCGCAGTCCATATGGTCACAAAGAGTCAGACACAACTGAGCGACTAAACTGATCTGAACTGAACTCAACTGAATCAAGACAATGTGGTACCTCATAAAAGGACAGAAACAGAGTGATGGAATAAAGCTGCGAGTCCAGAAATAAACCTTTAAAATGGTTTTTAACAAGACATCTAGATATGAGGAAAGAATGGTCTTTCAATAAATGGTGCTGTGACAAGTAGATATCCAGATGCAAAAGAAAGAAATTGGTCCTTTCCCTCATTCTATATACTCAAAGTAATCAAAAAAGAAAATATAAAAGCTAAAACTATAATATTCTTATATGTAAAACATAGAAGTAAAATTCTTCAACCCTGAATTAGGTAATGGCTTTTTAGATATGACATCAAAATTAAGTATAAAAATAGATTAACTAGACTTAATTAAAATTTAAAACTTTGGGGCTTCAAAGGATACCTTCAAATAAGTGAAAAACCCACAGGATGGGAGAAAATATTTGAAATTCTGTATCTTAAAAGAGATCGTACACTATATAAAGAACCCTCATACCAACCACAAAAATAGACAAGCAATCCAATTAATAAACAAGCAAAGAACATTTCTCAAAAAAGATACACAAATATCTTTTCATGGCCAACAAGCACATGAGAAAAACACTCAAGATCATCAGACATCAGAAAATGCAACTCAAAACCATAATGAGTATCATTTCACATTCACTATGATATTTTAAAGTTTTGGATGGTAACAAGTGTTGACAAGGAGATGGAGAAATTGAAACCCCTGTTAGTACATTGCTGGTGTGAATATAAATATTGAAAACTGCTTTGGAAAACAGGCAGATTTTCAAATGTTAAACATAATGTTGCCATATGACTGAGCAATTCTACTCCTAGGTATATACCCAAGAGATGAAAACATTTGTTCACACAAAAACTTATATGCAAATATTAGTAACAGCACTATTCATAATAGTCAAAAAGTGGAAACTAACCCAAATATTCATCAACTGATGAGTGAATGCATAAAATGTGGTGTATCCATACAATGAAATATTATTTGGCCATAAAAAGAATGAAGTATTTCCATGGAATCAGGTTTTCAATGTAAACCCCAAGAAAATGTTCTTTTATGATTAAAAAGAAGAATGAAGTACTGATCCATGATACAGCATGGATAAATCTTAAAAATAGCATGCTAAGTAAAAGAATCTGTTCACCAAATCCCCTATGATTTTATTAACATAAAATGTCCAGAATAGGCAACCCATAGACACAGAAAGTAAATCAATAATTTCCACGGATCAGAGAAGGGAACTTAGGGAGTGACTGCCAAGGGGTATGGGGTTGCTTTTGGGAGCGATAATAATGCTTTAAAATTAAATAATAATAGGACGACAGAGGATGAGATGGCTGGATGGCATCACTGACTCGATGGATGTGAATCTGAGTGAACTCCAGNAGTAAATCAATAATTTCCACGGATCAGAGAAGGGAACTTAGGGAGTGACTGCCAAGGGGTATGGGGTTGCTTTTGGGAGCGATAATAATGCTTTAAAATTAAATAATAATAGGACGACAGAGGATGAGATGGCTGGATGGCATCACTGACTCGATGGATGTGAATCTGAGTGAACTCCAGGAGTCGGTGATGGACAGGGAGGCCTGGTGTGCTGTGATTAATGGGGTCGCAGAGCTGGACACGACTGAGCAACTGAACTGAACTGAATGGTTATATAACTGTGTTCATGTACTGAAAACCAGTGATTTGTACACTATAAAAGGAAAATGTTATGATATATGAATTATAGTCCAATAAAGCTATTTTAAAAATATTTTTAGAGGTCCAGTTTATTTCTCTATGGCAGTAGCAAAAAGACAATCAATTTTTTGAAAAGACATCATTTAAGATAATTTCAAAAACATGCAGTTTCTGTAAATAAATAGAACAAAATGTTCAAGGACTCCTAAGAGAAAAATTATACTATTATAATATTATTATAATATTGTCATGTTAGAGAGGATCTAAATATATTGAGAGACAGTCATGTATTCTAAAACTGAATATTTACAGAGTATCAATTTCCTTTTGTTTATAGACGCAAAACAATCTTAATGGAATCTCCATTAAATTCCTAACAAACTTTTTAGAACTTGATAAGCCAATTTGAAAAACATGCATGGAAAGATAAAGGGCCAAAGAATGCTATAGTACTCCTGAAAAAAACTGGACAAAGAGGGAGGATTTACTCCCCCATTTACCAGATAGGAAAACAATTTAAACCTGTGGTAATTACAGAAAGAGACATAAAGAACAAATACAAAGCTCAGAAACAGACCCACACATATGTCAACACTTGGTATTTGAATATATCAATAATAAGTATTTATTGTTTTAAGCCACTAAATTTGGGAGTATCTTATTAACACAAAAATAGATAACCAGTATTCACCTTTATTTTTCCTTTTAGCCCAGAGGATTAACCTTCCCTGTGTCCTTGAAGTTAGGATTTCTTTTGCATCTAAAATGTGAGTGCAAATCATTCATGTCACTTCTAGATAGAGGCATTTAAAGTTAGTTCACAATTATCCACAATTTTCTCCATACTACATCAAATGGGAAAGTCCTGTGTTCCAGGTTGTACAGAATGATAGCAGTTTCCTGAATTTAGACTTCTAAGTTTCTGAAAATAGTTATGCTCGAGAGATGTCCTAAACCAGAGGAAACTTTACTTGAATGACAAATAAGTATTTATTACATTAAGTCAATGAGATTTGGGGATAATTTGTTACCAAAGCATAACCTAGCCTATTTTTACAGATACTAGGCTCCATCTCACTAGTAATTAAAGAAACAAAAGGCAATGAGATAATGCATATCCACCAGATGGGCAAAAATTAAAGTTTCTGATAACACTAAATTTTGGCAGAAATGTAGAGGGATGAAAGTAGGAATATGAATGGGTAGAAACATGCTGGAAAAGCATGGCATTGCCTAATAAAGCTGATATCTGCAAACCCTGTGAACTAGAAATTTGACTAGGAATTTTATGCTCTAAAGACACAGAGGACAAGATGGTTGGATGACATCACCAACTCAATGGACATGAATTTGAGCAAACTCCAGGAGATAGTAAAGAACAGGGAAGCCTGGCATGCTGCAGTCCATGGGGTCACATAGAGTCACTAAGCAACTGAACAACAAAAAGAAACTCCTACATCTAAGCACCATGACATTTGTAGAAGAAGAATCATCAGTGGTTTATTTATGACAGTAAAAGAATGGAAAGGAGGGAAGGAGAGAGGGAGAAGAAAGAAGGAGGAAGGAGGAGAGAAGGAGAGGGGAGGAAGGACAGAGGGAGGAAGGGAGGAAAGAAGGAAAGAAAAAAGGGAGAGAGGGAAGGAGAGGGTAGAAAAGATCCAAATACCCTTAATCACAATGAGTAAAAAATAAAATTATTATTTTCATAAAACAAAATACATCCAATAATAAAAATGAACAGTCACTGTCAGCAACAGCATTCAATCAACAACAACAAAAATGTTACTAAGCTCCCCTTACATGCTTGGCTCTGTTTCAGGTACTAGGGATACAACAGTGAATAAAACAGGAAAAAAAATCCACCCTCATGGAGTCTGCATTCTAATAAAAATAAGACAGGAAAAAATGATTAATAATAAGTAAGTATTTTTAAATGTGGTAAGAACATGAGGAAAAGCTAAGGAAGGGGAAAGTGTTTTGCAAGGTAAGATGTGCAGTTTAAAATATGATGACCAGGGTAGTCCTCATTGAAAAGGAGACAACTGAACAAAGATTTGAAAGAAGTGAAAGTAATAGATTAAGTCGTGTGGATATCTGGGAGAAGAGCATCCCAGTCAGAGCATAGATGGTCCTTGATATACTCAAAGAACAGCAAGGAGACCAGTGTGGCTGGAGCTGAGTGAATAAGAGAAACAGCAAAGAAAATGAGAGCAGACAGATAAAAGGGAGAGGAAAAAATAGGTAGTACTCTGTAGGCAAGTCTAAGGAACATTTGAGATTGGAGATTCTGGAGGAAAAAAAGTGACATGATCTGCCACGTGTTGTAAGCAGAGCTCTGATTTACAATTTGAGACTGGATTATGGAGGGCAAAGGATGAAAGCAGGGAGCCCAGTTCGGAGGGCCTTACAATAATCCATGTGGGACATGATGGCAGCTCAGGTTTGGATGGCAGCCACGGAAGTGATAAGAGTAACTATATGCAGGAATTATTTTGAAGATAGACCAAAGAGGACTTCCTGACATATTACATCTAAGATATGAGGGAATGGGAGATAGCAAAGATGACTCCCAGGTTTTGGCCTGAGCAACATGAAGGATGAAGATAGGGAAGGCTGCAGAGAGGGCTCGGGTGAGATGAAGATTCCATTTGGAGCATGTTGAACTGGAGATCTCTGCTAGCCATCCAAGTGGAAATGTTGATCAGTCAGGTCTTTAGACACACAAGCCTAACGTTCAGGGAGATAACTCAGAGTTTCACCTATCCTCTTGGAGTCATCTGCTGCTGCTGTTGCTAAGTCGCTTCAGTCGTGTCTGACTCTATGTGACCCCATAGACGGCAGCCCACCAGGCTCCCCCGTCCCTGGGATTCTCCAGGCAAGAACACTGGAGTGGGTTGTCATTTCCTTCTCCAATGCGTGAAAGTGAAAAGTGAAAGGGAAGTCGCTTCAGTCATGTCCGACTCTGTGCGACCCCATAGACGGAAGTCCACCAGGCTCCTCCGTCCATGGGATTTTCCAGGCAAGAGTACTGGAGTGGGGTGCCATTGCCTTGCACAAATATAGAGATTGCATGAAATCATCAAGGAGTGTAGACAGAAAACAACTCCCAAGGACTAGAGCTGAAGGCAATCTAAGGTTAAAACCTCTGAGAGCAGAAGAGAGACCAGCAAAGGGGACAGAAAGTAATGGCCAGTGAAGAAGCAGGAAAAATCAAGAATACATGGTATCCTGGAGGCCAACAAAGAAATATCACAGACAGCAAAGGGTGATGACTGACAGTGCTACCAACAGTTGACGTAAGGTCAGAGGTGACAACTGACCATTGAATTTGGGAAAGGTGATGTCACCAGTGACAGTGGGCAGAGCACTGAAAATAAGAGTGACGGAAGTAGGTTTAAGAGAGAATATGAAAAAGGAATCAAATGATAGGGAATATAGACATCTCTCTCTTTTTTTATGCTTGTTTTTTTTTAATTTTTATTTTTACTTTATTTTACTTTACAGTACTGTATTGGTTTTGNTGAACTAAAATGGACTGGAATGGGTGAATTTAATTCAGGTGACCATTATATCTACTACTGCGGGCAGGATTCCCTCAGAAGAAATGGAGTAGCCATCAAGGTCAACAAAAGAGTCCGAAATGCAGTACTTGGATGCAGTCTCAAAAACGACAGAATGATCTCTGTTCGTTTCCAAGGCAAACCATTCAATATCACAGTTATCCAAGTCATAGACAAGTAATGCATTTTCCTCTTTCTTGACCAACCCATGACCTTTCACAGGCACTTTTCGCTGAAGTTGTTACTCCCTTTGCTTCTATGTCCTCACCCTCTAATCTAGGAGTAAATTACGTTCCCAACGTGTCTTTAAATTCCAGATAAAGGATAATTTCCATCAGAGATCTCATGTCCCTGCCTTTTTAAACATCTGTGTGTGTATGTGCCTGTGAGATACTTTCTGTGCTGCCTCCGTAACACTTTGTCCATGTCTTTTTAGACATACATTCAGTCCATAATTATGTTACAGTGGTTCATCTGCCAATCTGTCATACTGTTTTCTGTCCTGCACACTGTGGCTTTCTAGGAAAGAATGGTCTCCAATTTGTCTTATTATTCTCAAACTTGTAACATACCACCTGACAAGTGGGAGATACTTAAAAAATACTGAGATGTGAATGAGTGGCCTACTGACTTTAAATCACAGTTTAAAGCCTTTAAGTTCTTTTTCATCATTTAAAAAAAATTATGTTCTTTGTATCTTGTAATTTGTTTGGATGTATTTTTAGAGAGCAGGGACACTTTTTAAATCTAAATTTTCAAGTTATATATGATGGCTATTTTAACAAGTCAGCTTTAAGATAGATAGCACATTAAAATCAGCTTCAGCATTTACCTGAAAGAGGTGAAAAAGGTTAGAATGTTTCAGGAATGAAAATGTGCACTTGTCTTCTCATTTGTGAAAATATGCTCACAGTGATCTGACTTTTTTTTTTTTTTTTTTAAACCTGGTCCCTAGCTATATGCCATGACAGTCCGATATCCATTTGAAAGGATGTTTTAAACAGCTTAATTAAGTGCGCTGTAGGAATGAAGACAATAAAATGTAGGAAAGTCACAAAAAAGCAGTGCTTCTTTTTTTCCTTTCTGCAGTTTCTTCCTCAAGTTAAATCAAGGAAAACAAAAAATATTCCTGCCCTCAGTTATTTCAATAAAATATTTAGTGGTTTTAAAGAAATGAGTAAAATGATTTCTTTTATGTTAGCCACGGTTAAGTTTTAGAAACAAGCAAACAAAAACAGTTACACATTACTTGAGGAAGTTTCATAAACAAAGTATAAACTGTTAGGATAAACTAAAACTAAACTCATATACCTAAGATTTTATAAATAGTGTTAGATAAAGCAATAACTTATGGTCATGAAATATTTAGGAGAAAGATGGCAATTTTTTTCATCATTTTCATCAGTCATGTTTACATTTTTTCAGCTCAGATGATGTTAACAATTTACATAGGCCACTATGCTCCAAATGTTTGGAACATAGAAAATCGGTTCGTAAAATATTTATAACATACTTTTAGATGTGATAATATTTGTTTACACTTTAAAAATAACAGTGCTTATATCCCAAAACATATAAAGTGGAGAACAGCCTAGTTGAACATGTGCAGTTTAGAGTTAATATTAAATTCACTAAATATTTATTGAGTATACACTGTCTTAGACATCAGAGACTTATTGAAGTTTCTGATCATATTCTTTGTCTCACTTAATTCTCACAAAAATTCTCTGATGTTGTTATTTCTTACTTAACTGAGCCTGGGGAAGTAAGGTGAAGTCAGATCTGGCTGACTTGAGAATTCATACCTTTCACCAGGAGAGGTGCTGTGTCTTTCTGCGATTTAGGGAATATAGTCTTGTGGTCGCTGTCCTTGGTGCTAAAAAGTGAAAGTAAACAAGACTAGAACGAATGGATGACTGAATGAGTGAACAACTAGACACTGAATTCAGGGGAGGTGGAACTGAACATATAACGATATTCAAAGTTAGAGAATAATATCTAGAAGAGAGCTCTGGGAAAGAGCTTAAAAATAGAGAAAGAGGGAATTTGAAAACTAATTGTTTAATAAACGTTAAAGAAGCAAAGTTTAAAAACAGAGGTTGTTGGATATGAAAAGCTGCAAAAGAAAGCTGAGAGAGAGACAGGGAATTAATGTTTCTCTATCAGTCATCAAGGACTCTCAGGTGGTGTACAACTTGTAATTCTAATTACAACAGGAGATCATAAGGAGGAAATGGTAAAATCACAAATGTAACTGCCATAGAATTATCTTAAGACTGGAGTTTCTATTTTATATATCAAAATATTGTAATTGAGCTTAATCATAGATGGAGTTTGAGCATGCAGCTTCAGTGAATAAAGACTGTTATTATTCTGATTAAAGTTTTAAAGGAAAAAAAAAAACCCTGTCATCTTATAGTAGAGATTCACATTAAATGTAGTTCCCCAGAAATCAGGTAGAGATGCAAATGACACAGAAAGCATGATTCTAGAATAGTTTTCCTTTATAAAATGTGTTCCATGTAAAAGTAGTCCTCATTTGTTTTAAAAAGTAAAAAGATTTTATGATTAATAAAGTACAAAAAAACTGTTAAATCAGTCTGGGTAGCTATTTTACCTTAAATTTAGACTTTTCCTTAGGCTGATGTATTATTTTGTTGAAAACCATCACAAAACAGACATTGGGAAATATTTTTCTACAGGATAATTGGGGTGAGAAGGAAGCTGATGGCTAGTGAACCAGTAGAATATGTGACTGTCCTGGATCAAATGGAACAATATTTAGCGGGAGAGGTTCCCTGGAGGACTTCTGATTTCAATTAATGCAACACTAAATATTATCCTTGAGAACTTTCATTTTATTAATATGATTATATAATTGTGAGTATGCAGATGAGACTCAAATTAATATTGTAGGAATAAATTCCCACAGGAAATAGTAAAAGGCTAACAAGATAGGTCAGAATTTTTTTTTAAGTATAAATTTATTTATTTTCATTGCAGGTTAATTACTTTACAATATTGTAATGGTTTTGCCATACATCAACATGAATCTGCCACAGGTGTACACGTGTTCCCAATCCTGAACCCTCCTCCCTCCTCCCTCCCCGTACCATCCCTCTGGGTCATCCCAGTGCACCAGCCACAAGCATCCTGTATCCTGCATCGAACCTGGACTGGAGGTTCGTTTCATATATGATATTATACATGTTTCAATGCCATTATCCCAAATCATGCCACCCTTTCCCTCTCCCACAGAGTTGAAAAGACTGTTCTATACATCTGTGTCTCTTTTGCTGTCTCACATACAGGGTTATCGTTACCATCTTTCTAAATTCCGTGTATATGCATTAGTATACTGTATTGGTGTTTTTCCTTTCTGGCCTACTTCACTCTGTATAATAGGCTCCAGTTTCATCCACCTCATTAAAACTGATTCAAATGAATTCTTTTTAATGGCTGAGTAGTATTCCATTGTGTATATGTACCACAGCTTTCTTATCCATTCATCTGCTGATGGACATCTAGGTTGTGAAACTCCAATACTTTGGCCACCTGATGCGAAGAACTGACTCATTTGAAAAGACCCTCATGCTGGGAAAAATTGAAGACAAGAAGAGAAGGGGACGACAGAGGATGAGATGGCTGGGTGGCATCACCAACTCAATGGACATGAGTCTGAGCAGGCTCCAGGAGTTGATGGACAGGGAAGCCTGGCGTGCTGCAGTTCATAGGGTCACAAAGAGTCGGACACAACTGAGCAACTGAACTCATCGGTTACAGTGATTTACTATATTATTTGTAAACCAGTACCAACATTTGTTTTATGTACTCTTCTCCCTGTGTATGTCATAGTTCAAAATACTTAGAGATTAATAAGATCACGTGTGTGAAAAGACAACAAGTAATATCACTATGGAGTTACAGAAGTCTTAAAAAATACTTGAGAAGGAATACTTCAAATTATAACCATACCAAATTTGAACTGAAACACCAAAAGTTTATATGTACTAGGTCTGTCCAGGAGGTGAACATTTGTAATTTAATTAAAACTGGAATTTGTAAATCACATAAAAATCTTAAAAGAATTAGAGCAGACTGTAAGCCCTTTTCTTCATTTTTAACTCCACAGGACATATTTTTTAGTATGCATTTGGCTCTCAGTATGAAAAATGCAGTATAGTATCTGCCAAGGCAATTCTTTCCTTTCTCTGGATATTTTTTAAGTTCTAAGACCCGCCTTGGGATACTGCCCTTCACAAACACAAAACTTTTAGTTATATAACAGTGATCTAACTGAAGACACGGCTGTTTTCTCTCGATAATTTCATTACAAAAGAGAAGTCGAGCTTCTGCCAACTAGAATGGCCCTCCCAAACCATGAATGAGTTGGACTGTGAGCAGATCCATCCACTGTTTTCAACTGTTTTCCAAGAGACTAGAAGCCAGGATATTTGAGTTCTACTACTCTCTGTTCATTCAACAGCCAATTTCCTTAACTCTTTGGGTATCTCTTTCAAGGCGATGATCATATACTTCACCAGAGACTATTATGGAAGAAAAATGCCTGAATAATTGATGGCACTTCCAGTCTAAAGGTGAAAAGGCAAGGAAAATAAATTTAAATGTGTCTATAAAAGAGTAGGTACATACTAAATCACTTCAGTCAAATCCGACTCTTTGTGAGTCTATGAACTATAGCCCACCAGGCTCCTCTGTCCATGGGATTTTCCAGGCAAGAATACTGGAGTAGGTTGTCCTGCCCTCCTTCAGGGGATCTTTCTGACCCGGGGCTCTTCCTGACCCAGGGAACTACTCATCATCTCATGTCTCTTGCATAGGCAAGCAGGTTCTTTACTGCTAGAGCCACCTGGGAAACCCTCATAAAAGACTGCTTCAACTTTATTCCACTCTCCCAAACAGAATAAAGAGCATGTGCAGGGTGTGAGTAAATTATTTTATTTTAGATCAACACCACCAAAAAGAGCCACAGACATTTATAAATCTATCCTAACTACTGATGACTAAGTCTCAAATAATTTTGAATTACAAGTAACAACAAAAGCTATCCTAACATTCTGTCTGCTAAAACAAGTCAACAGTTGGTTGCTGTCTGCTTTTTATCAAAAGGAAATAAAAATATCAGTGACACTTTATAGTACACACTCCCTGTATAACTTTGAGTATGTGTGTCAATTCCTAATTTCTAGCTTATCTGTTTAGTTAACCTCTGCTATTTTTCTGGGATTCATTCCAAGACAACTAAAATACATTACTAAAATTGGCATCTATGCTATTGAGCTTAATTTCAGACAGGCTGTAAAGTGTTCTGAAGCCAATTTTTAATATTCTGCACACAATATCATGCTAAAAAGTAACAAACTGTTCAAGAACAGAAATTGACAGGAAAGGTGCAATTTTTGTTTTCCTCCAAAACAATTTTTATTTCCTCCAAATATACCATACTGAAAGTGAACAGGTACTATACTAAAGCCACATGTTTTTGTTTCAGTGTTGCAAATATTAACTTCAAATTGAATACGATTCTTTAAGCTAGACTGAAAGATTATATAAATATTTACATATAAACTATATATTTCTAAGCTAAAAGAGTGTTTTTCTCTTCAAATTTTGGTTGAAAAGCCTTAAACGCATAAACCATAAGTGCATATTACAAAAAAATGCCAAGATCAATACAGATTTTTTTTAAATTTCATGAATTTATAAACCTAGTAATGTTTGTAAATGGTTAAAAGTCAAAGAATTATAAGTTTTTAAGCTGGGAAACATCTTAGATATTATCAAGAGGCCCTCAGAATTGTAAACCAACCCTCTAACTTGACAGATGAGGAAACGGAGACCCAAAGAGGTTAAATGAACCACAGCTGTCACGGTAAATACAAATCATATCAAAAGCCAGATTTTCTGACTCCCAGTCCAGAGCTCTGAAAGAGCATTTGTCTCAACATACTTTAATACCTGAGGAAATGGAGGTTAACAGAGGACACCCAGGCAACCCCTCAATATAATGAACCCCCTCTGGCTTAAAAGAGCCAGTCTCCTCTTGTCCTTGCAAACCCACGTTCTAGAAATAGCACCCCAAATAACGACTTTCTCAAATGGCCTCATCCTACCTGGGGTTTCCAAAGTGATTGCTCAGCTGGGTCTCCTCACACTTACAATCTCCTTTAACTAATGCTTTGGTTGGGATTGGGTTTTGTTGCTTTGTTTTGCTCTGTTAATACGCTTGGGGAGAGCTTAGATGGTGGAAACAGAAGCTAAACCACCCCGCACATTTGTCATCCAAACCAACAAATCTTTCCTCCTCCGGGCCCCAGCGCTTACTGGTTTCCGTCGCAGTCCCTTCAGTTTCCAAAGCAGCGAGGAGACCTGGAAAAGAAGTTGGCCGGATGGCAAGTCCTTTCGGCGGCGCCGCGCAGGTTCGCGCCCCGGCTGGGCCGAATGCCCTCGGCCGCGCGCCCCGAGGCTCCTCGCCCAGGGTCCCCCCGGAGCGCCTGCCCCGGGGGAACGAGGGCCCCGCCGAGCCTCCGGTGACGCCGCCGGACCCGCCCCGCCTCTTAGACCCCAGGCGGCTCGCGGGCTGCAGGCGCCGCGCGCGCCCGAGCGCCTGGCACCCCGCCGGGCCAGTGCAGGGAGGGGAGCGGTGCGGGCGGCGGGGAGAGAGCCGGACCCCACCTCCAGGCCCGGGTCCCACCCAGCGGAGGCGAGGGCGCCGGCGGCGCGGGCGCTCGGACGGCCGTGGGCTCTGCTGGGGGGCGGCTCCAAACCCGTCGCGGAAGGTGCCGGGAGGCTCCCGGGAGAGGAGGCAGCGGGTGTGGAGGGAGGGGCCGAGGGGGAGCGCAGCGGCAGNCGGCTCGCGGGCTGCAGGCGCCGCGCGCGCCCGAGCGCCTGGCACCCCGCCGGGCCAGTGCAGGGAGGGGAGCGGTGCGGGCGGCGGGGAGAGAGCCGGACCCCACCTCCAGGCCCGGGTCCCACCCAGCGGAGGCGAGGGCGCCGGCGGCGCGGGCGCTCGGACGGCCGTGGGCTCTGCTGGGGGGCGGCTCCAAACCCGTCGCGGAAGGTGCCGGGAGGCTCCCGGGAGAGGAGGCAGCGGGTGTGGAGGGAGGGGCCGAGGGGGAGCGCAGCGGCAGACGCGCGTCGGAAGAGAGAGGTCGGGGCAGAGCCGGCGGCCGCCTGCGCGCCCGGCGCCCTCCGCCACCGCTTCCCGGGCCCGAGGAGCGGCCCCCGAGCCGCCAGGGTGGCCGCGTAGGTGACGGGGGGTGGCAGCGGCTGCCCCTGGTGGCGGGCGCGAGGAGGCAAAGCGAGGAGTTTGGAAAGAAGCCTAGCGTCCAGGCAAACCCACGAGAAAGGTGGCACCGCTACTTTACCCAACAGTCAGCTACGGTGCCCACACTGAACCGCCGGTCTCAGACCCTGGGCCAGGCATTGGAATTCCCTCTGTCCCTCCTTCCAGACTTCCAGGCCTTTGTGCATCAGGTGTGCAAAATGCTACAATAATGATCTCCGTAACTGAAGGGAGTGGGAAAGAAAAGCGAAATGGAAAGATCAGAAGTCGTGAGGTAGTGAGTTTCCTGTCACCCAGAGTGATTCAACCAAGCACTTTGGTCATGCTTGTCAGGAAGGCGTGATTCTTTTCAATCTTGAAATTCAATTGCGTATGATGTAGTAAGTTTAAAAAAATCCGTCCTTGACCAGTCTGATTCTAACCCCAAAGTAATATTCTCCACTCAAAGCGTTCACTCACTGATTTCTTTATTAATACGTTTTTTGTTGAGACCCTACAGAGTGACGCAGAACATGCTAAGTGCAGTTACTATGTTCCTTGAACTTGAAGCTATGACAAGCCAGTAGTCATCTAATTACCAATTGTGATGAGTATATGAAGGAAAGCAACAGCGTGTGGAAGGAAGAATAAAAGGGAGTACACTACTCTGGGTGCACTACTCTAGACTGGGTGAATGGCTCATTTTCAAAGGTCTCTAGAAATGAACTTGCCTAACACCCTCACAGGATGAGGCATGAGAGACACAGAGACAACTTAGCCCAGAGACGGTAGTGCCAGGAGCAATGCCTCCCTGCTCCTCGACCCAGCCTCTTACTTGGCCAACGCCTGGAGCTTTGTAAATGGAACTTTCCCCAGAGGGGAATATCCTCCCGAGACCAGTGTCACTTTAATGGAAACAAACAATTTCACTGGATCAAAACAAGAATTAGAGTAGAGATACTGACTTTCCCAGATTGTTGCAAAATAAAACAATACAACAGAATCCTAAATTATTTGATATGAACTAGCATTTTAGTTTTCTAGGATTGCCTTAAATGACTACAGACCCAATGCTTAATACACCAGAAATGTATTTGTTCACTGTTCTGGAGGCTAGAAGTCCAAAGTCAGGGTGTTATTAGGTCCACACTTCTCCGAAAGCCTTAGGAGAGAATCCTTCCTTTGCTCATTCAGCTTCTGGTGGCTCCAGAACTCTATTGGCTCACANGTATTTGTTCACTGTTCTGGAGGCTAGAAGTCCAAAGTCAGGGTGTTATTAGGTCCACACTTCTCCGAAAGCCTTAGGAGAGAATCCTTCCTTTGCTCATTCAGCTTCTGGTGGCTCCAGAACTCTATTGGCTCACAGCTAAATCTCTCCAGTCTCTGTCCATCTTCACATGGCCTTCTCCCCTGTATCTGTGTCTTTTCTGTCTCCTGTAAAGACATTTGTCTTTGCATATGGAAACCATCCAGATGATCAGGATGATCTCAACTCATCTTCAGTTGGGACTTCCCTGGCAATTCAGTGATTAAGAAGCCGTCTTCCAATGCAGGGGATGTGAGTTCGATCCCTGGTCCAGAAACTTAAGATCCACAGGTCTCAGAGCAACGAAGCCTCTTGCAGCAACGAGAAGACCCAGCATAGTCATGCATACACACACACACAAACAAACAAAAGTGTTTACCCATTTGCTCAGCAAAGACCCTTTTCCAAATAAGGTCACATTCACAGGTACTGGAGTTTAGGATGTGGATATATGTTAGGGAGAAGTCACCACTCAATACACTAAAACTAGTTAACTAATAGGTACCAAAATTATTGTCTACCGTGGTTTCACAGTGTCATTCCAGGACCACCGTTTAAAATTGTATCAATACTAAATATAATGAATTATTTTACTGTGAAATGCTAAAAATAAGTGTCATTAAACCTGGGTTCATGAGGAATAACTGTTGTAAGGAAAAGAAGTTCAAAGGCCCAAGCCTTTATTTCATGTTTGAGTCACAGGCAATATTTGAAGGCCAGGCATAGATTCCCCATTGTTAAATTAATATATAAATACATCCCACATCCATATGTATGGATTTCTGATACTGTGATCCAATACTGAATGTCTGCAAGGCAGCAAGATCTGAGTCATGAGCTCCTATGGAGCTTACGGTCTAGGTTAGGGGACACATTTGAATCTCATTTCCTCTGGCACCATGTCTGATGCATATCTGAAGCTTGATAAAGAGTTGTTGAATAAATAGATGAGTAAAAATAAATCACTACCCATCAACTAAGCAATTATCACCACAGTGAAAAACATCTCCATAATAAGAAGATAGGATTTACTATTGCAAAACAGATTAACACCCTGACTCATTCAGTATTTTTCTAAGTGAAGGAAAAAATCCCTAAAAAGAAATCTTTGATTTAAAAAAGAACACAATGAGCTCACCTATCTCATCTTTTCAAAAAAAAAATTCATTATATGACTATTTACACAGATACAGATCCTGCTGGGAACAATCATAACTGAAGTCATAGTTAAAATGAATAAAATATTTTGTCCAAGTATCTTGGTTGATAGTTTCAACTATTAATTTCATTATACTGATGCATCACTTCTTTTTTTTCCTTTTTTGATAATATACATGTTTCAATGCCATTCTCCCGAATCATCACACCCTCGCCCTCTCCCACAGAGTCCAAAAGACTCTATACATCTGTGTCTCTTTTGCTATCACTTCATGAAACTCTTTACAAACAATGATTTCAATGATGCCACTCTCTCCTGGTTCACCTCTTCCCTCTTTAGGTTTCCTTCTTATCCTTCTATTCTTACAATTATAAGCCATCAAGCAATGTATTAATATCTGCCAAACTGAGTCTCCTTCATTGATTTATGTGGGTCACAAGCCCATATCTGAACCAGTCATGGTGGCCAATGACTTGGAATATGATGACCAGGTGTGAGTCACCTGTGCACTTCTGGAAAACAGGAAATGGGAAAAGAATTGATTTCACCCTAACCAGATAACTTAGAGTGTTCATGCTATTCCATACTGAATGTTCTTCATCCATTCTATATCGCCTTTCCCTCAACCATTACCTACTGTCATCATCTGCTGGTTGAAATCTTAACCATACCCCAAGATCAACTGACCAATACACCAACTTAATTGACCCATCTTGGGTCAGTTAACTGACCCCCAAATTGGAACTCATCTATTTCTGGCACATGATCATTTGGAAATTTATTTTGTCTCTTTTATAATGAAGCACTCTCTGATTTATCACATTATCTTGGATGTAGAAATTACTCAATTAATATGCATTAGACTGAAGAATAAGAAGCAAATCTTGTAGTTTCCATTTGCATAATTAAAAGAACAAAAACAAAACAAATGCTTGTTTATGAATAAGTACTTCACAATGATATTTACCTATTGCACTGTTTAAAATTCATATACCAAATAGAATTTTATTCTAACTTTCCATGGCATATATATTATAGGAGTTAAATACATAACACAATCTCAGTGGGTTTTAAATTATAGAGGTACAGGAAAAAAGATAAGAAATATACCAAAATGTTTCCAGTAGCTATCTCTAGATTATCTAATTTAGGAGATTGTTTTGTTGGCTATTTGTCCCTTTCTAAGAAGTACGTCAAGGCTGTATATTGTCACCCTGCTTATTTAACTTCTATGCAGAGTACATCATGAGAAACACTGAGCTGGAAGAAGCACAAGCTGGAATCAAGATTGCCAGGAGAAATATTAATAATCTCAGATATGAGATGACACCACCCTCATGGCAGAAAGTGAAGAGGAACTAAAAGGCCTCTTGGTGAAAGTGAAAGAGGAGAGTGGAAAGTTTGGCTTAAAGCTCAACATTCAGGAAACTAAGATCATGGCATCTGGTCCATCACTTCATGGGAAATAGATGGGGAAACAGTGGAAACAGTGTCAGACTGTATTTTGGGGGGCTCCAAAATCACTGCAGATGGTGATTGCAGCCATGAAATTAAAAGATGCTTACTCCTTGGAAGAAAAGTTATGACCAACCTAGATAGCATATTAAAAAGCAGAGACATTACTTTGCCAACAAAGGTCTGTCTAGTCAAGGCTATGGTTTTTCCAGTAGTCATGTATGGATGTTAGAGTTGGACTGTGAAGAAAGCTGAGCACTGAAGAATTGAACTGTGGTATACAAGAAGACTCTTGAGAGTCCCATGGACTGCAAGGAGATCCAGCCAGTCCATTCTAAAGATCAGTCCTGGGTGTTCATTGGAAGGAATGATACTAAAGCTAAAACTCCGGTACTTTGGCCACCTCATGTGAAGAGTTGACTCATTGGAAAAGTCTCTGATGCTGGGAGGGATTGGGGGCAGGAGGAGAAGGGGACAACAGAGGATGAGATGGCTGGATGGCATCACGGGCTCGATGAACATGAGTCTGAGTGAACTCCAGGAGATGCTGATGGACAGGGAGTCCTGGCTAAATAGATGGGGAAACAGTGGAAACAGTGTCAGACTGTATTTTGGGGGGCTCCAAAATCACTGCAGATGGTGATTGCAGCCATGAAATTAAAAGATGCTTACTCCTTGGAAGAAAAGTTATGACCAACCTAGATAGCATATTAAAAAGCAGAGACATTACTTTGCCAACAAAGGTCTGTCTAGTCAAGGCTATGGTTTTTCCAGTAGTCATGTATGGATGTTAGAGTTGGACTGTGAAGAAAGCTGAGCACTGAAGAATTGAACTGTGGTATACAAGAAGACTCTTGAGAGTCCCATGGACTGCAAGGAGATCCAGCCAGTCCATTCTAAAGATCAGTCCTGGGTGTTCATTGGAAGGAATGATACTAAAGCTAAAACTCCGGTACTTTGGCCACCTCATGTGAAGAGTTGACTCATTGGAAAAGTCTCTGATGCTGGGAGGGATTGGGGGCAGGAGGAGAAGGGGACAACAGAGGATGAGATGGCTGGATGGCATCACGGGCTCGATGAACATGAGTCTGAGTGAACTCCAGGAGTTGGTGATGGACAGGGAGGCCTGGCATGCTGCGATTCATGGGATCACAAAGAGTCAGACATGACTGAGCGACTGAACTGAACTGAACTGAAGTTATCTAAAATGATCATATGTTACTTTCATAGAGGAAAAAGTTATTAGAAAATCTCTATGTAAGAGCATCCAATCTTTGAATTCTATTCCCGGACACTAGCGTCATTCAGATACTCCTTAAGGCCTAGGGCAACCCAGGTACTGTTAGGTGCTGTTCACCGGCCAGCAGGCCCTACCTGTAACTCATCTAAATGAGCTCCTAATCTATTGGAACATCTTTTTTTCTCCTTCTCTCTTTAGAATGCTGCCAACATAAATAAGGGAAAATTGCATTACTCCTGACTACCTAAAAAGGTATATAATACCAATGGAAGTCATAGCAGCTGTTTAGTCTTATTATTTTTTTTACACAATTTTGAAAGGGCACTTTCCACTTACAGTTAGTACACAATGTTGGCTATATTCTCCATGCTGTATAATACATTCTTGAGCCTATCTAACACCCAGTGGTTTCACAGCAGCCGTTTTTGTTTGTTTGTTTTCTGCCATGCCATGTGGCATGAAGGATCTTAGTGCGGTGGAAGCATGGTGTCCTAATCCCTGGACCAGCAAGGAATTTCCTCTCAGCGGCTTTTGAACTGTGACCAAGAATCTAATTCTAGTTGAAAGGTAAATCAGTCAGATTATTTGCTTACAATTTACTACCAAGAATAAAACTTCTTTCATTCCAATCTTAAAATTTGTAGCAGAACTTGGACTAAAATATGACTTTTCCTCAAGGAATTTATCTTTTATTACATTAGTTCAGTATTTCATGCTATATCTTCATATCTATTCGCTATTTACCTCTTTACCAAAAGTGAGCATCAAGCTGTAAGAGAAATTACAAAGTTCTTCAAATTTCATGCTTCAGTTCAGTTCAGCTCAGTCGCTCAGTCGTGTCTGACTCTTTGCGACCCCATGAATCGCAGCACGCCAGGCCTCCCTATCCATCACCAACTCCAGAGTTCACGCAGACTCACGCCCATCGAGTCCGTGATGCCATCCAGCCATCTCATCCTCGGTCGTCCCCTTCTCCTCCTGCCCCCAATCCCTCCCAGCATCAGTCTTTTCCAGTGAGTCAACTCTTCGCACGAGGTGGCCAAAGTACTGGAGTTTCAGCTTTAGCATCATTCCTTCCAAAGAAATCCCAGGGTTGATCTCCTTCAGAATGGACTGGTTGGATCTCCTTGCAGTCCAAGGGACTCTCAAGAGTCTTCTCTAACACCACAGTTCCAAAGTAATTATTATTTCTTTAAAAAAATTTTTTTGTTGTTTTTATTTTTTATTTATTATTACTATTTTTTACTTTACAATATTGTATTGGTTTTGCCACACATCAACATGAATCCGCCATGGGTGTACACGTGTTCCCAATCCCGAACCGCTCTCCCACCTCCCCCGCCCCCACACACCATCCCTCTGGGTCATCCCAGTGCACCAGCCCCAAGCATACTGCACCCTGCATCAAACCTAGACTGGAGATTCATTTCTCATATGATATACATGTTTCAATGCCTTATGACCCAGCAATCTCTTGGTGGGCATACACACCAAGGAAATCAGAATTGAAAGACACGTGTACCCCAATGTTCATTGCAGCACTGTTTATAATAGCCAGGACATGGAAGCAACCTAGATGTCCATCAGCAGATGAATGGATAAGAAAGCTGTGGTACATATACACAATGGAGTATTACTCAGCCATTAAAAAGAATACATTTGAATCAGTTCTAATGAGGTGGATGAAACTGGAGCCGATTATACAGAGTGAAGTAAGCCAGAAAGAAAAACACCAATACAGTATACTGGCACATATATATGGAATTTAGAAAGATGGTAACGATAACCCTGTATGCGAAACAGCAAAAGACACACAGATGTATAGAACAGTCTTTTGGACTCTGTGGGAAAGGGAGAGGGTGGGATGATTTAGGAGAATGGCATTGAAATATGTATAATATCAAAGTAATTATTATTTCTTTGATCTGAAAGACTACAAGTAAATTAAGAGAATAAGTGTCTGGAAATTACTGCCAGACAGTTGCCTGAAAATGCTGCTGTGAATGAACTAGAATCATTTCACAATCATGCAGCTGAATGAAATTTTCATAGAAATGCTTTTCAGATTTAAGTTCCTATGGATCTTAAGTGGTCAGTATCTCTGATAATCCTGACATTTGGTACAAGCATGTGTCCTCAGTCGCTCAGTCGTATCCGACTCTTGGCTACCCTATGAACTGCAGCACACCAGGCTCCTCTGTCCATGGGATTTTTTTCAGGCAAGAGTACTGGAGTGGGTTGCCACTTCCTCCTCCAGGGGAATCTTCCTGACCCATGATCAAGCCCACATTCCCCTGTGTTCATTGGCAGCCAGGTGCTTTAACACTGAGCCACCTGGGCAGCCTGGTGATTGGTAAACATGTGCTATGATTTTCACATAGCACAAAGCACTTTGTTCTCTGCATGAGGGTAATGGGATTTGAGAGCAAAAAGCACCAGGGACTGTTCGTTGGCCTATAAACCAAGTCTTATAGTTAAACTGATGCAAAATTTACAAATTTACAATGAAAAGACTAAGTGTTGTGGGAGGTTTTGTCTTTTTTTTTTTTTTTCCCCAGAGGCCTGGTTCTAACACTAAACTATTAGGCTGTAAATGATGAAGTATCCTGTTCATTATTTTAGTTACTTTCCTTGATGATACCAATGTGGCATTAAGGAAACCTTTATTATCATTGTCCTACCAGATTAACAGGGCTTTCTGGGTAGCTCAGTGGTAAAGAAGTCAATGCAGGTGATACAGAGGACATGGGTTCAATCCCTGGGTTGGGAAGATACCCCTGGAGGAGGAAACGGCAACCCACTCCAGTATTCTTACCTGAAAAACCCCATGGACAGAGGAGCCTAGCAGGCTGCAGACCATGGGGTTACAGAGTCAGACACATCTGAGCACAGAGCACGCACAGACGCCAAACTGGTACCCAGTACAAGCAGATTATAGAGGATGTGCACTATTTCATCAGCCACCCCCCCTTCTCCCCTTCTTGTCAGAGTCTCCTTCTGCAGAGGAACTGCTCCTCCCTGACTCCAGGCACGTGGATCCTGGTGGGGCTGCCAGTTACAGCAAACTGGCTTCCAAGGCTACAGAAGCATGTCGTCCAAGCTGGATCTATGGTAGAATCTTAGACTCCTGGCTCTGTAACTGGTCACTGAGGTAAGACCATGACTAGAGGAAGGCCAGTCAGAGTTGCCTCCTGAGGCTTTGCCAATAAAAGCTGGAATGTGTCCCTGGGGTGGGAGTCGAAGGGAAGATGAAGTGCTTTTTCCTCTCAGATATGACTCTGGGGTTGTGAGCTGCATTTCCCAGCAGCCAGACTCTCTACCACAGGAATAAGCACAGTCTGCAGTAGAGGACAGAATTTGAATTTTAAGCCATATAAGCAGGTATTGAGAAAGTATGTCAACTTTTTTTTTTATGCCAATGAGCTTAATTTTTTCAGTGAAATCCTGTTTTACCAGCTGATAGAAACTAAACCTCGGTGAATGCCAGGTCCTGTTTCTTTTGCTTAACTTCTAAGCAGGGGACAGTGGAGGGGAAGGAAAGCAAGGCCCAGGATAAATGAAGGTACTTCTTGTCATCTGTTGAATTTGGCATCTGACTCCGTCTCGTCTGTTTTGCAGATGCTGATCTGCATGGGTTCATGCCAAAGGTCACTTCAGGATTAATGACTCTCCTTATTGGCCCCTGAAGCTTTTCTGCAGTATGCTGAGGTGTTCACCAACACCTCTCTGGTCTATAGACAAATTGGTGAGGCTTTCCAGGGCCCAGAATCACGTGTATGCTACTCTCAGGAATTATCCTACTGCTCCTATACCTTAAGGGAGTCAAGTTGGAACTTTACAAGGCTGCTGTAGGTTTGACTTCCTTCATCACACAGCCATACGCTGCCTCGAGTTGCCAATAGCTGTAGGGCCTTCTCTCCATCCTGATCTCTACCTAGGTGTTAAAGGACAGGGACTATTCCTACTCTGTGATTCTCTCAACTCTTGGAGTTCCCCTAGATTCATTAGGAGTGTCTGTTACCGCTCCCTCATAGGATTCAGTCCTCTGATACAAACTTCACAGGATACTTCAAAATTTTTGTTTCAATTATAGATTGGCTGTACTTGATAGGATAAAAAATATTCAATTAAAATGCCAATAAACACAAATCATCACTGTGTGCTGCTTAGTGATGGACTCATCTATGGGTGCAGGGCCTCTTTCTCCGTGGTACACCAGCTTAGCTTTCCTTGCTTCCCTCTTGGCATTCTTCTCTCCCTAACTTGGGAATCAAGATTGCTGGGAGAAATATCAATAACTTCAGATATGCAGATGATACCACCCCTATGGCAGAAAATGAAGAAGAACTAAAGAGACTCTTGATGGAAATGAAAGAGGAGAGTGAAAAAGTTGCCTTAAAGCTCAAGGTTCAGAAAACTAAGATCGTGGCATCCAGTCCTATCACTTCATGGCAAATAGATGGGGAAACAGTGAAAACAGTGGCTGACTTTATTTTGGGGGGCTCCAAAATCACTGCAGATGGTGATTGCAGCCATGAAATTAAAAGACACTTATGACCAACCTAGACAGCGTATTAAAAAGGAGAGACGTTACTTTGCCAACAAAGGTCCATCTAATCAAGGCTATGGTTTTTCCAGTAGTCAGGTATGGATGTGAGAGTTGGACTGAAAAGAAATCTGAGCACCAAAGAATTGATGCTTTTGAACTGTGGTGTTGGGGAAGACTCTGAGAGTCCCTTGGACTGCAAGGAGATCCAACCAGTCCATCCTAAAGGAGATCAGTCCTGGGTATTCATTGCGAGGACTGATGCTGAAGCTGAAACTCCGATACTTTGGCCACCTGATGCAAAGAAGTGACTCATTTGAAATGACCCTGATGCTGGGAAAGATTGAGGGCAGGAGGAGAAGGGGACAACAGAGGATGAGATGGTTGGATGACATCACTCAATGGACATGAGTTTGGGTAGACTCCGGCAGTTGGTGATGGACAGAGAGACCTGGCATGCTGCAGCTCGTGGGGTCGCAAAGAGTTGGACACGACTGAGCAACTGATCAGAACTGAACTTGGGAAAGCTTTCCTAGTGCTCAGAACTTGAATTGGCTCCTGGTCTCTGTTTCTGAGACTCAAACACAGTCTGCTATAACATCTCCTTCTGTGGCAATGGACATAACAATGTCCATGAATGGAAGAAGGTTAAGGGGTAAATACTGGGGAGAAAACATAGCAGGTAATACATCAAATGATTCCTCCACAGAGGCCACATGAGGGAAAAGTGAGTCTTGATGGTACCTAACTCCTGGTCCTAGGTTCTGGGTGCCTGCCTGAGTGCCTACTCTCATCTTCCTGAAGCCCCACTGATCAATTTTCTAAGTCTGGAGCTACCTTGGGATCTTTCCTTAAGTCCCTCTTTTTACTTGAGCTAATTCAGTTGTAATTAACTAACCCAACATAATAGCCAAAAGGAGGGATTTTTATTTCATGGAATCAGGTAAAATTGAATGGTCAGGTAACAGGAAGAGCAGCCATTTCGCTAGTCTTCAGTAACCCTAAAGCCATCAGTAACTCCTCACTCGCCTCTCTCTGCTCCCCAGATGGGCGGGCTCCATTCCCTCTGACCAGCTGAATCTCTCCGCAAGGTAGAAAACATAGTTACGGACATAACCAGGCTTCTCATCAACCAGTCTTTACCACCAGATAAAGGAGAAAATATACCAAGGTTTAAAGTTTCTATATTAATTTGTTTCAGTAATAGAAATGTAAAGAGAAAGAAAATCCTTGAGTTTACCAATTCTTGTTTCATGCTATGTAAACAATAGATTGTCTGGATTTTAGCTGTGTGAGAAAAAAAATTTTTTTCCTCTCTATGACAAGGCTATTTGACCTTTCTAAAACTCCATTTTCAAAGCATATAAAGGAAAGAATGAATTTTAAAAGATTGTTTTGTGTCTTTCTTGTGTTAAAAAGAAAGTAATGAGTATAAAAACAAAACCTATGGCTAATTCATGCTGATGTTTGACAGACAACAACAAAATTCTGTAAAGCAATTATCCTTCAATCAAAAAGTAAATTAATTAAAATAAAATAAAAATTCTATTAAAAGAAAAAAAGAATTATTTTAAAAGATGAAAACAAACAAACAAAAAACCCAAACACGTCAGTGCCTTTGCAGTCCAAATTAAATGTGATAAAACACAGCAGAGAAGGATATCTCATTCCCAACACAGAATAATTTTAAAGTCAAGGAGACTGAACTGTGATAAATATATACCCTATTTCCTCTACCAAGAACAGGGCACTTTAGAGATTTTTTTCATTTATAAATTGACTGTTCTTGACATTATGAAACACATTGCATTTGAAACACCAGTAAACACAAATGTCTAATGATAGTTATGTGTTGCTTAGCAATGGAGTCATCTATAAATGAGCCTCTGTAATTATTTATAATAAAAAAAAGAATTTGAATAGTTCAAATCAGATGTTTCTGGATCTGTGAATTTAGAAGTTCTAGGTCACTCTCACCAAGACTCCACAAATGATGGAAGGGTCTTTTTAACTTCTTGCTAAAACTTCTAGATGCACCCATATCTTTTCCTCTAGCCCTTCCTCAATCAGATCTCTGATGACATGCAATACTGAAAGATGCAGAAAATAACCACTTCAATTTTTATACGTCCTTCTGTTTTCCCCTGATACTATTTCCCTCTTCACCAGGAGTGAGACCATCAGTTATACAAACAAATGAACCCCAGTAACTTGAGTGCCTGCCATGACAACTTTCACACTGGCGTCTTTCGCTAGATTTGTAAGATTCTTGTGGTAAAATGAGTTACAGCTGAATTCCCTGAATGTTTCAAAGTCAAATACTCATCTAGATCAATAGTTCCCACACTCTGGATTTCAAAAGTAAAATTTCAAAAATGTGTGGTGAACCAGCATATGTTTGCCAACTTTTTCTTTGCCAAGCAAAGATTTAGGGAAAATAATGTACTCTCCTAGCCACATCCCTTCACAAAATAGAGGACAGTTTAAGGCCAAAATAGTAGGCAGACCATTATCTCAACTTTTTTTTTAAGGGAGTGGTCATCATTTCCAAGTACCAAGAGTAGACAATGATATACTGATTGTTTCCATCATAATTCTGACAGAGCACAGATGGCACTTTCTAAGGGTGAAACTAAAAATATTTCAGTGAAGAGACTATTTATAGAGGTCCAGGCAAATTTTTAAAAATACAACAAAAAAATGGTGAGTTACCCAGAGACTAGCCACAGCAGGGAGCCATTACTTCTTTGGGGCCTGAAGGGCTAAGGAAAGGGAACAGTGTCTCCAGAGTTAAGTGAGAGCTGGAGATGACAGGAACTGGATTGATGACAAATGCAGCCACTGCTAGAACTATGATGAGGAAGGGAAAGAATGGAGCCTACCGTACCCTATCCATCTCCTCCATCCTGCATGAACCCAGCTGTGAGTCAGAGGGCATGAGACCCTGCATATTGCAATTCAGAGTCAGCCCCAGGGAGCACAGAATAGGTCAAAAAGGGGTGGGAAATGGATCCACTAGAACATCATGCTATACTCTGGTGAGAGGCATTGAGATCAGATAGAGGAAGGAGTACACATGTGAATTTTTTTAAATTTCAATTTCAGGAAAATTACAAGAGAAATTTTATTTTAAGATATAATATTGTTTGTAATTATATGCTTGATACATTTGTCAATTAGTGGCTCCATGGTCAATGGTGTAGCATCAAGTGATGCTCAAATGGGCAACTTGTTCCAGTACTTTATTTTTATCACATTCATTATTAAAAACTCAGCCTCACAAAGCTATAAAATAGAAGGAACACTTTTATTTAGTTTGGACCATTTTAAACGAATTGAGGAATGCCAAAATATAGCCTCCATGCCTCAGAGACATCTGCCCTAGAGGTTCCCAAACTATGCTGCATATCATTATCACTTGGGATCTTGAAAAAATGAAATACCAATGCCTTGCTCACACCCCAGATATTCTGATTTAACACTGTAGGGTGAAACTTGGAATAGGAATTTTTAAATAAATGTTCTCTTTTGGTTTTAGATTTAAAGAAAAATTATAAAGATAGTAGAGTTCCAATATACCTCATAGCCACACTTCCCTATTGACATCTTACATTAGTATGATGCATTTGTCACAGTGAATGAATGAATATTGATACACAATTTTTAACTAACGTCCATACTTCATTCAGATTTCACTAGTGTTTAATTCATGTTCTTTCTTGTTCCAGGATTCCATCCAGGGCTTGATGTCACCATGTCTCTGTTAACTCCTCTTGGCTGAAAAACTTCTCAAAGTTTTCTTTTTTTGATGTGTTTGACAGTAATGAGGAGTATTTGTCAGATATTTTGTATAATATCTCTCAATTCAGATCTGTCTAATACTTTTCTCATGCTTAGACCATGATTATAAGTTATGTGGGGAGGAAGATCCCAAGTAAAAGGCTATTCTCATCACATCATACCAAGAGTATCTACTATCAACATGACGTATCACCATCCTGAGCACCTGGTTGGTCAGATTTCTCCACGACAGAGTTTCCCTTTCGCTCCTTTCCATACCACATTGTTAGGGAGAAAGTCAACATGCACAACCCACACTTGAGAATTAGAGAACTTTAGAATGGATACACGTATATGCATGGCTGCGTCCCTTTGCTGTCCACCTGAAACTATCAGAACATTGTTAATCAGTTATGCTCCAATGCAAAGTAAAAAGTTAAAAAAAAAAAAACTAGAGCTTTGTTCTACCACCTTAAGAACAGAGGATCTATGTGAATTATTTGGAATTCTACATGGGAGATTTGTCTATTCTCTCACAATTATTTACTTAATCACTTATTTATATTGGCACAGGCTCATGGATATTTATTTCATATTCTAGATTATAATCCCAATACTACTTTGTTTTGTTGCTCAAATTGTTCCAGCTTTGGCCATTAGGAATTCTTCCATTGGCTCTTGTCCCCCTTGATAAGTCCCATTACTATGGGTATTCTTTTTTAGCAGTTCTATACTTTATAGCACTGTAAGATGCTCCCAGTTCAGCTTGTAAATTTCCTTATAATCAGCCATTTCTCCAAGGATTCCTGGTTCTTTTTACTGGAAAATTAGTCCTAGAATCAGTTATATAGACGATAGATATGACTTTGCTTCTAGGCCATTTCAGCTGACAAAAAAATAAAATAAACATGTGTGTCTGTGTGTGTGTCCCCATATGTATATGTAAACATCTCTATGTTAAGGTAAGCATGAGTTAGTTCATACTTAAGTTTCCAAATCTAATCCATATCCATAGGGATGATTCCTGCCTCCTCCCCTTCCTTGCCTATAAATTCTCACTCCAACAGTAAGAAACCTGGTTCCTACTACTGACATCCAGTTACTTAATTTTTTAATTCCCTTATACAACTACAGTAGTTTCAGAATTGTCAACCCATTCACCCAGGGAAGATTTCATCGACTAGAGTACAGTGCTTATGTACAACTGCTTTTTTTTTTTTAACTCCTTTCTTTTCCAAAGTTATTTAGGTAAGCCAACTTTTCCCCTAACCCTTACCCTGAGGTTTTATTTATACCTTTATAGCATATGTTATTTTACCGTGATCTGTATTCCACCTGAGATTCTTCAAACTTGTGAATTTTTTTAATCCACATACATTAAGGCTCACTCTTTGTGCTGTGGAGTTCTATGTGTTTTGACAAATGCATAGTGTCAGGAAACACAATTAGAGTATCACACAGAATGATTTTGCCACCATTATCAATAACCTCAGATATGCTGATGACACCACCCTTATGGCAGAAAGTGAGGAGGAGCTAAAAAGCCTCTTGATGAAAGTGAAGGAGGAGAGAGAAAAAGTTGGTTTAAAGCTCAACATTCAGAAAACGAAGATCATGGCATCCGGTCCCATCACTTCATGGGAAATAGATGGGGAAACAGTGGAAACAGTGTCAGACTTTATTTTCTTGGGCTCCAAAATCACTGCAGATGGTGACTGCAGCCATGAAATTAGAAGACGCTTACT
>SJYX01013938.1:554496-582382 GCA_006410675.1 Oreotragus oreotragus | reverse complement strand
ACTCCTAACAGATACCTTCTAAAAGGCAAAATACCAGTAAAAATTAAACTCAAAGTTCCCAGCTCACGTTTCCATCTCTGTCCTGATGGATGGTAAACCAAACAAGATGATCTATATACTCACTACTGTCATACCTGGCTATTTACTAAAAAGGCCGCTTGTTCTTTTTACCAGATTCCCCTAGGTAGTCAGTCAGAGAAGAAAAGAACTCTCTCCTAGAAGAGAAAATGTTAGAGAATGGGTCACATTGATAAATCTGACAACAGTTCTCTTTGAATTTGGTTATCTTAATAGTCTATCATTTATTAATAGCAAAAGTGAGTTGCTTAGTGATATATTCACCAAGAAATTGCATCTCTTGCTTCAGAGTAACATGAGAATTTGAGATTTTTCTGAAATTTAACAATCTAAGCACAGACAGACACAGGCCTATTAGCAGGAAATGGGACCTCTTCTAAAGTCTTTATTCTCCTTGATAAATTCTGTGTTAACTGGAAATTGATTGCTTGTACCATTTACCATAAAGAGATATTTTTTGGCTGCACCATGCTAGCATGTGGGATCATATTAATAGTTCTCAAACCAGGGATCAAACCCACATACCCTGCATTGGAAGTGCGCAGTTTTAAGTGAACTGCCAGGGAAGTGCCATATAGATATTTTAAGTACGTGGCAAACATTAACTACTNATGGATGTGAGAGTTGGACTATAAAGAAAGCAGAGTGCAAAAGAATTGATGCTTTTGAACTGTGGTGTTGGAAACGATTCTTGAGAGTCCCTTGAACTGCGAGATCCAACCAGTCCATCCTAAAGGAGATCAGTCCTGAGTGTTCATTGGAAGGACTGATGTTGAAGCTGAAACTCCAATACTTTGGCCACCTGATGTGAAGAAGTGACTCATTTTAAAAGACCCTGATGCTGGGAAAGATTGAAGGCAGGAGGAGAAGGGGACGACAGAGGATGAGATGGTTGGATGGCATCACTGACTCAATGGATGTGAGTTTGGGTAAACTCCGGGATTTGGTGATGGACAGGGAGGCCTGGCCTGGCGTGTGTGTGTGTGTGTGTATATATGATGAATTTACATATTAATATGCATGCACATTGTTCAATCCTGTCCAACTCTTGCAACCCCAAGGACTGTAGCCCGCCAGGCTCCTTTGTCCATGGCATTTCCCAGGCAAGAATACCAGAATGGGTTGTCATTTCCTCCTCCAGGGGATCTTCCTGATCCAGGGATCAAACTCGCATGTCCTACGTCTCCTGCACTGGCAAGCGGATTCTTTACCACTGAGCCACCTAGGAAGCCTCACACACTGATATAACATACTGCATTACATACATTTGCCATAACTGTTTGTGTCAGTGTGATTTTATGAGACAAATAATATTGTATCAATTCTTTTATAAAGGAATTAAATGTTGTAAGTAGTTGTTTAAAATATAGTCCCCAGGTGTGTGTTTGTGTATAAAATTGCTATTATAGATAGAATTGTACCTCTTAATTTCAGCCCTTTTTCTAAGTTTTTGTTGCCATTGTATAAAAATATAATAGATTGTTAAATATTAATTTTTGCCAAACTTATCTAAACTTATAGTCAATTTTAGTAATGAATTTGTATTCTATACAAATTATCATAAATTTCTCATAATTATAATTTCATCTTTCCTTCTAATTCTTATATGTCTTTTTCTTGTTAATATATTTTATTCTATTAGTTTTATTTGTAGGATTATTTTGAAAGCTATATATCTGAAAGGCAATTTGTCTACAGTTGTTATACTTAATTATACAAATATACACTTATATTTGTCATGTTGTGCATTACATCCATACTTCTTAAATGTATCTTATAAGTAGAAATTTGTACCTTATTGTTTTGAACTTTATTTCCTTCTCTGTGCCTTAATTTTCTCACTTGTAAAAATATGGTGTTGGGATACAGTGTCTTCAAAAATCCTGCCTGTTCTGACATGCTAAGATCCTGTGAAGCTATAGCAACACTCTGTATCATGCATCCTCTGGAAACAGAGAGACTTTAAAAGAAGTCAGTATTAAACAAACATAAGTCTTTAAATCCCATGAAACAGACCTGGGCCTGGGACAAGCACCTTATTACAAAGTTCCATTTGTCTTCAACTGGCCCTGCAAACATGTTGCTTTTGCAGTGTGTGTTTCTTTTTTCTTATGCCCTCTCTGAGGTTTTTTTTTCCCTCTGGCTTAGTCAGCTTGGGGCACTGTAACAAAATAGCATAAAGTAGGTGGCTTTTAAACAATAAAAATTTATTTCTCACAGTTCTGGAGGCTGGAAGCATGGGATCAGGTGTCAGTAAAGTCAGGTTCTGGTAAGGGCCTTCTGGATGATAGACGACCAACTTCTCCATGTATCCTTACATAGAAAACAGCAGAGAATCAAGCTCTCTCAGGACTCTCAAAAGGACACTAAGCCCATTCACTAAGGTTCTACTCTCATCTCAGCAAATACTAATTACTTACCTAAGCCTCCACCCCATTGTACCATCACATCAGGGGCATCATAGGGTTTCAACTTAGCAATTTCAGGGGCACCGAAACACTTACTCCATACCACTCTCTAGTTCAGATTCCTGGGTCCTTTTTCTTATCAATATGCTACTCTTATCCAAACTGAGCTAACCCCTATACCAATTAATTCATCGACTATACTTTTGTATATTGTATGAATGCTTTAGTCATACTAATAAATCAAATTTTTATTACTCACTATACAGTGCAGAGCATTGTTTCCTGGTAAAAGAACCTCATGTGTATGTGTGTCCTCAGTCACTAAATCATGTCCAACTCTTCATGACTCTATGCACTGCAGCCCGCCACGCTCCTCTGTCCACAGAATTTCCCAGGCAAGAATACTGGAGTGGTTCACCATTTCCTCCTCCAGGGAAGTTTCCTAACCCAGAGATCAAGTCCATGTCTCCTGCGTCTCCTACATTGGCAGGTGGATTCTTTACCACTGAGCCACCTGGGTGGAGATCTCAGGCATCATTGAATAGGTGTTCAAAATATAGAGGTTAAAAATAAGTCTTACAAATCACACATTTGTAATGTCTTCTACCAAGATAAGGCTTTTATCCTCTACATTATCTAAATAAGGACCTAACCCCATGATGGCAGAGTATTCGTTTTTACTAGGTTTGTGCCTGGTCCAGATCAGCAGTTGTTGAACTGCAGACCTTAAGCATGAAAATAAATGTGTATGGAGGATAAGCCACTGAAATAGTTGGCAGTCAGCAAAAACTAAATGAACACCTTTCACTAAAGTAGTGTATTATGCAAAACAGTTTGAGAAAATGAGCTCTAACACCCTTCAAACTCTTTCTCTACTGGGTTACCATCATTCTCCAGTGTTTAAGAAAATTTGTGCAGCCTGTTAGATGCCATATAATTTTACAGTTTTCATTGTGGTTCACATATATAAAATATGCATGTGGGAAACTATAAATTTCCTCACAACAAAGCTTGTGAATTAGGATGAACCTCGTTTCCCAACCAAATAGGGGGATCGGAAGGGCTAATAATGGGCAGAGATGCCTGTGGGATTCAGATCTCCTGAGTCCTAGCCTTGGTGCTTTTCCACTCAACTTTGCTTCCCCTTTTCATTTTTATAAAAAGCTTCATGATCTTTTGTGTAATGAGGTCCAAATATTTATTTTCAGATATAGGTCCTTATTTGGAAATTCTGTAATTAAAGAATGACTTCAAAACAACCTGCAGTTGAATAATATGAATGTGGGTTGCATGTTTTGAACATATTACTAATACCAAGGAGCTGTCCATTTATTTAGTTGCACAAAAATAGTCATCCAATGTACTCTACCCAAAATGGTCCAAGTTACTCTAAAAGCTATTCTAAAGGGATAGAGAGCTGTGGGAAATGACTAAATAGCACTGAAAGCAGTACTCTAACTCATCAAAGTTCAAAAATTAGTCAGTCTGGGTGGTGGTAGAAAGAAGTAAACTAAAGGAACGAGAACATAGTCCTAAACAAGCTCCCAAAGTTACGTGGACAAGTTATGTGCCCAAATGCTGAAACCAATAGCTGTCTGGGCATGTTTTAAAATATTCTTATTGAACTTGTTTGAGGGCAGGTCGTCTCCTGCAGGGCATTGTCCTCACCTGCTATTGGCCAAGTGTTCCCGGGCACTGCAAGCTGCTAGGATTGCAAGGCTCCTGACTCCTAATACTCTCCACAGAGATCCTAGGAAGGATTCCAGCAAGGCCTCAAGGTCCTACCCAACAAAACTATCTAACGTGGACACTGCCTTGTGCTTCTTGCAAGAGTGGAAATAACATGACATTTCTGAAGAACAGTTTGGCAATTTCATTCATTCATCTATTTATCACTGGACAAAGACTATTAACCCCTGTCTCCATGCCAGCCACTCTTCTAGGGGCTGTAGATACTGCAATGAACAAATCAGACAAAACTCTCTCTGCCTTGTTGGAGCTGACATTCTAGTGGCAGGCATGAGAGGGACAGTGGGAAATGAGACACTTTGGGGGAGAAAAATAAATGAATTAAATTGTCATTAATAAGTAGAAGGTGAGACATTCTATAGAAAAAATAACAAGCATCATGGAGAAGGAATGAAAGTAGGTTATAGTTTTAAATAAGGAAGTCAGGGGAGATCTCAAGGATAAGGTAACATTTATTCCAAAATCATGTGTAAACGGTTATAGTTACACAAAGAAAGAAAGAAAGACCTAATGGAAACACAACAAGTGCACTTTGTGATCATCATTAAGATGAGGGGGAGGGAAATAGAAAGTGGAGGACTTTCTTGGTGGTTCAGTGGTTAAGGATTCACCTTGCAATTCAGGGAACTTTGGTTTGATCCTTAGTCCAGAAACTAAGATCCCACATGCCTCAGAGCAACTAAGCCCAAACGCTCCAGAGCTCATGTTCTGCAACTTCTGAAACCCCCAACGAAAGATCCCTCACTATGCAACACAGATCCTGCATGCTGGAACTGAGACCCAAAGCAGTCAAATAAATAGATAAATAAATGCTTTTTTTTAAAAGAAGGTGGGATTTGGGGTAAATATTTTGTGTGTGCTATATTCTATGTCTGTGTGCTTGTGTGTGGGTAACCTTTCCCTTTTCCAGGGGATCTTCCCAAGCTAGGGATCAAGCCAAATGATGTGATTAAAGGTCAGATATTGGACTTTTAGATGGGAGAAATACCCAGCCAAAGACATGGACAATGAGCTGATCGTGAGCAAAGGCAGCTGTTCCTTTCATTTTGTATAGAGGAGAGGGATAGGGCGAGATGATCTGGGCGAATGGCATTGAAATATGTATAATATCATATAAGAAATGAATCGCCAGTCTAGGTTCAATGCAGGGTGCAGGATGCTTGGGGCTGGTGCACTGGGATGACCCGGAGGGATGGTGTGGGCGGGGAGGTGGGAGGGGGGCTCAGGATTGGGAACTATGAAAGTGGAAGAGGAGAGTGAAAAAGTTGGCTTAAAACTCAACATTCAGAAAACTAAGATCATGGCATACGGTCCCATCACTTCATGGCAAATAGATGGAGGAACAATGGAAAGAGTGACAGACTTTATTTTTTTGGACTCCAAATCACTGCAGAAGGTGATTGCAGCCATGAAATTAAAAGACGCTTGTTCCTTGGAAGACAAACTATGACCAACCTAGAGAGTATATTAAAAAGCAGAGACATTACTTTGCTAAAAAAGGTTTGTCTAGTCAAAGTTATGGTTTTTCCAGTAGTCATGTATGAATGTGAGAGTTGGACCTTAAGGAAAGCTGAGCGCCAAAGAATTGATACTTTTGAACTATGTTGTTGGAGAAGACTCTTGAGAATCCCTTGGACTGCAAGGAGATAATACCAGTCAATCCTAAAAGAAATCAGTCCTGAATATTCATTGGAAGGACTGATGCTGAAGCTGAAACTCCAATACTTTGGCCACTTGATGCAAAGAACTGACTCATTGAAAAGACCCTGATGCTGGGAAAGATTGAAAGTGGGAGGAGAACGGAATGACAGAGGATGAGATGGTTGGATGACATCACCTACTTGGTAGAAATGAGTTTGAGCAAGCTCCAGGAGTTGGTGATGGACAGAGAAGCCTGGTGTGCTGCAGTCCCTGAGGCCGCAAAAGTCAGACAGGACTGAGCAATTGTACTGAACTGAGCTGACTCCATGGTCTGTCGCCTGCCAGACTCCTCTGTCCGTGGAATTTTCCAGGCAAGAATGGAGGGGTGGGTTGCCATTTCCTCCTCCAAGGGATCCTCCAAACCCAGGGATCCAACCCCAGTCTCCCGCAGCTCCTGCCTTGGCAAGTGTGCTCTTTACCACTGAGCTACCTGGAAAGCCTCTGTGTGTGTGTGTGTGTGTGCGTGTGTGTGTGTGTGCGCGTACATATATATATAATCACACATAACCCTCAGTCATGCACTATTTATTTAGTACACCTTCAACAGCCAAAATCTAAGAGAAAAACAAGAAGTAGGCAAAATGTTCTCTTTGTACCCAAAATAGATTGAGTAAACATCATGTACTTTGAGCACTGCATTCTCCCTGTACATGCCCACACTAAGAGCTGTCTCTTATACACATCTAGATGTGTATAAGAGACAGNCTCTGTGGGAGAGGGAGAGGGTGGGATGATTTGGGAGAATGGCATTGAAACATGTATAATATAATATAAGAAAAGAATCACCAGTCTAGGTTCAATGCAGGGTGCAGTATGCTTGGGGCTGGTGCACTGGGATCACCCGGAGGGATGGTGTGGGCGGGGAGGTGGGAGGGGGGCTCGGGATTGGGAACACATGTACACCCGTGGCGGATTCATGTTGATGTGTGGCAAAACCAATACAATATCGTAAAAAAAAAAAAAAAAAAAAAAAAAACTTAAAAAAGAAAAAAAGAGGCTATTAGGCCACAAGTTTCTTCAAGTGCTGGGACTGCATCCACCTTGTCAACTGCCTTATCCTAGAATTTAGCACAGGACACAAAAGAGATGCAGACTATTTGTAGGGTGTTCAAAGTATTTTGACCACAACTAAAACGTGTCCAATTTAGTTGTGTCCTCAACTCATTCTATGACATCAGTTATCATTTAAACAAGGTGCTAACCAGAGCCATGCTAAGAAAAGACATCAACCAAGATACACTCATGCTATCAAAATAAAATGGAATCATTCGCTGGATCTGTCTGAAATAAAAACTTTTATCTGACATGGTTAGGAAATTAGTAAATTCTTTAGAATTAAAATATTCCTTTAATGCTAAAATATTTAAATTTTATTTTAACAAAGTTATATAGAAATTATTAAAATTTTATTACAAATACTGTGGCAATAGAACAAAATTGAGCTTTTCCTTTAACGAATCTGAGTCAGTAACAGATAGCAGCAAACAAAATACCTGTGGCTAACTTAAGCAAGAAAAGTACTTTATTGGAGTGTTTTAGGTCAGTACCCCACATTAAAGGGAAACTGGAAGACCAACCTTGAAGAGTTAGGGACGCTGCAGCTCAAAGGAAGCTGGGGTTCATGTGGAATGGAAGAATGGACCATCTATTCAGGGTACCACCACTGGATAAAACAGTTCTAACTTTGAATCACTCTGCTCAACTCCCAAATTCCTGCAAGAAAACAATTCAACTGACCTGGCTGGGAACATATGCTCAACCTTATCCAGGAGAGGAGAGGACACTTCAGTGATGGTTCCACTGGAACTGAGTACAACTTGGGAATGATAGATTTCCAAAGGAAAATCGCAATAAAACTAGACGAGTAAACACACACAGGTCCAACACAAGAGTTAATGATCATTCTGTACATCCATTACAGTACCAGGTTATAATCCAGTGATGTTCTTGAAACCTAATCATCCATTCAAGACTACTTTTCCCCTTTACTTAATGGTCCCAGACTTTGGTATTTCTGGAGGCTCTAATTTTTATAATTCTTTTATCTCTCTTTTTCTTTTGAAATGATCATTTGTTTCTTGCTACTTTCAGTTTGCCTGATTTGGGTACTTCCAATTTACCTACCTCACTTCTTTTAATTTACTTGCCTCCTATACCTGGCTATGGGCTAGGAAATGAAAGAACCAAGCCTATTAGACATGTGTTTAATGAGACTGCAAGTGAGAATAGGTCTATGAGTAAAATACAGGTGATAAACACAGACTTGGTGTCATCTGCATCTCTGCATCCTTGCTCAAACATTTGTTTTGCTAATGTTTAGTTATTTAGCTGATTTGATAATTACTAGATGAGGAATTCTCTATAAATGGTATGCTTCCATTTTTTTTAAGGACACAGTGTTCTTTAATCTTTTATAATTTTTTATTTCATCTTCACAGTAACACTGAAAGAAAGGAAAGGGCAAATGTTTTCTGAGTTTGACAACTATACAGATGGGAGCTGCAGAGAGTTTAAAGTACATGGATGAGAAAGTGAGTGCTCAGCCCCAAGTGTCCTGATTTCCCTTCCAGAATTTAGTTAATAGATTCAGCTATGTCAATATCAGGAGATCTACAGAATCATAGGTCAAAGGCAGCCTAAAACTCAAGGGGTCAGTAAGGGATAGAACAAGTGTGTGATATAGACAGAAAAGCACAGAGAAAATTCCATACCTAGCTGTAGAACAGGCTCAAAATCCTGAGATCCATGTAAGTAAATGGGGACAAATACAGAACTGCATAACTCAACTAAATGGAAATAAACATAGATTTCATTGTGTAATGGCTTTTAGCAACAACTCAGATGAAACACTGAAAATACATTTAACAATTTTCAAGTAACATGAAACTGGAATGTATTACTGCTGCTGCTGCTAAGTCGCTTCAGTTGTGTCCAACTCTGTGTGACCCCATAGACGGCAGCTCACTAGACTCCTCTGTCCCTGGGATTCTCCAGGCAAGAATACTGGAGTGGGTTGCCATTTCCTTCTCTAATACATGAAAGTGAAAAGTGAAAGTGAAGTCATTCAGTCATGCCCGACTCTTAGCAACCCTACCAGGCTCCTCCATCCATGGGATTTTCCAGGCAAGAGTACTGGAGTGGGGTGCCATTCCCACTCCTCTGGGAAAGTATTACTAATGATTACTAATTTATTAATTGACAGAAACAAGATTCCAGATGGAACTGTTGGCTAGATGAAATTTAACACAGATTAAAATTTTTTTCTTTTATGTATATCTAAAATTTATATTTACAGACACAGCACAGGGTAAGCCTGGCTTGACAACAGTCATAGGGATTTTGGATTACTGCAAATAACGAAATAATAATACTGATATTTTCCAAAAGGATATATACACCCCAGTGTTCATTGCAGCACTGTTTATAATAGCCAAGACATGGAAGCAGCCTAAATGTCCACTGACAGAGGAAAGGATAAAAAGATGGGGTGTATATATATACATATATATATATATACTATGAAATACTACTCAGTCATTAAAAAGAATGAATAATGCCGTTTGCAGCAACATGAATGGACCTAGAGATTGTCATACTGAGTGAAGTAAGTCAGAAGAGGAAAAATATCATATGACAACCCTTATATGCGGAATCTAAAAAGAAATGATACAAATGAACTTACTTACAAAACAGAAAGAGACTCACAGACTCAGAGAAAGAACTTCTGCTTGCCAGGGGAAGGATGGGGGCGGGGGGATAATTAGGAGTCTGGGATAGACACGTACACACTGCTCTATTTAAAATGAATAACCAGCAAGGACCTATCATATAACACATGGAACTCTGTTCTATGTTATGTGGCAGACTGAATGGGAAGGGAATTTGGGAGAGAATGGATAAATACATATGTATAGCTAAGTCCCTTCTCTGTTCACCTGAATCTATCATAACATTGTTCATCAGCTATAACCCAATACAAAATAAAAAGTTTTTTAAAAAGATGATATGTTTATCACTTATTGAAAATAGTGGTAGGCATCATAGTAAGTTCTTTACATATATTAATTCTCACAAAAGTTCTAAAACAATTCTAACAATTCGTCAACAATATAATTATCATAGTCCTCATGTTATAATTGAGAAAACTAAATAATTTGAGAAATAAAATGTCCAGAGTCCAACAGCTTATCAGTGTTGAAACCAGGAGTTAAACCTACCTAAATCCATGCCTTAACCAATACACTACTACTGTTTAAGAATAAATTCCATTAATAAAAGACTCGAGGAAGTCTCTTTGCAATGCTCACATTGCTATTGCAGTGCTGTGTGCATTTTTCTGGGGATGAATAATTTTTATTTTTTTCTATATATACCTTTTATAAAGATACAGTAACAATTTCTCCTGAGAGCATTTGAAAGCATGCATATAAGATACAAACTAAGCAGCTAAGAAGATGCCTTAAAATATACAAATTTGGAACAAGACTTATGCCTGGTGTTGAGGAAGAGGCCTAGGTGTTAGATTTAACCAGACTGGATCCACCCCTCTTAACTGTGTGAGCTTGTGCCAGTTTCCCCATCTATAAAATACGCATGTTGATTTCTTCCTGCCAGTACTACTGGGGGCATTGGAAACGATGCATGTGAAAATCCTTGGTACAGCTCTGCTCCCTAGAAGTAGAAGATAGCATTATTTCTGCTCTTTGCCGAAGTTAAAGGAAAATGGGCTTTACTTTGATACTAAGATGAAACTTTTAAAATGGTAGCTGTCAGAAAGATAATTAGCTGCCTCAAGAAATAGTAAACTGCTGTCTCTGGGGTCGCACAGAGTTGGACACAACTTAAGCGATTTAGCAGCAGCAGCATTCTGGGCTGGGTAGGGGCAACCGACACTTGGTCAATTTATTAATACATACTTGCTTAGGTGAATAAGGCATCAGATGAAGTGTTCTCTGAGGCCCTTTTTAAAACTGAGATTCTGAATAAGAACACATGTGCTAGGGAATCCTGCTCAATGTTATATGGCAGCCTGAATGGGAAAGGGAGTCTGGGGGAGAATGGATACATGTATATATATGGCTCAATCACTCTGCTGTCTATATCTGAAACTATCACAGCATTGTTAATCAGCTATACTCCAATATAAAATTAAAAGTTAAAATAAAAAAAGAACAGATGTACTTTCTTCCATCTCCCAAAGGTGCTGACTAACCACCAGTAAGACCCATGCTTTAAGCTGCAGCAGTGGGGTGAGATAAGCACATGGAGAAACTCTGTCACCATCTTACCCACACCCCATGGGCTCAAAGACGAACTCTTCAGAAGTCTGGCAAACTAAAGGACTATTTGTAATTCCAGGTTAGCAAGAAATCTTTGTATCATTAAGCAGGAGATTTTGGCGCCAATGATGGTTTTATATATATAAATAAAATACTGGCTTCCCTGGTGGCACATTGGAAAAGAATCTGCCTGCCAACAATGCAGGAGATGTAGGTTCGATCCCTGGTCGGAAAGATCCCCTGGAGAAAAAGATGGCAACCCACTCCAGATTTCTTGCCTGGAGAATTCCATGGACAGAGGAGCCTGGTGGGCTACAGTCCATGGTGTTGCAAAAGAGTCAGATATGACTTAGCAACTAAACAACAACAAATATATGTGTGTGTGTGTGTCTGTGTGTCTGTGTGTATAGGTGATAGAGAGATGATTCAATATCCACAGCGAAATGACCCAGAGAAATATAGTTGAATAGGGCGAAAACAGAAAAGGAAAGGACAGAAGGCATGACCTCAAGTTAACGTCTTTGGCCTCTGCCCCCTTCACCTTCTCCTTGTTTATGAATTACAGCATCTGATCTGAGTTGCTTCATTTTACTACCTCACACTAACACACCATTGGTGAACTGATTTTGTCCCTTCTGTTTTTGATGACTGTTTGGGAGATCCTCATATTTACACCATGTTTTGAAGACCTTAGTTGCTCTTTGCTTTATCTTCTGAGCCAGATTTCATAGTAGCATCTCTATTTACAAAGGCAGAAAAAAAGTTTTACTAGATTACTAAAGTCTGGGAATTCATCTGGGATGACGAAAAAGAGTAATTACAAACTGACCTCAAGTGCTGGGGGCAAGTTCCAGGCATTTTGTTTACCAGTCAGAGCGATGAAATCTACCTCTTTGATGTTTTCTGCCTGACACACATCTGGCCAGCCTAAGGTAAAGTGAAGAGATTTTTCTCCTATCATGGGATGCTGAATTTCTGTGTTGGACTTTGGGAATTTTTCACAGCGTGAAATTTATTAAAGTCAAAATAAACTCTATTCCATGCTGCTCCTCCCTGCTTGGAAATGTCTTCTCTTCGCTCTTGGCAAGACCATTTTCTACATAGCCTTCAAGTCTCTGCTTAAAGATATCACTTCCTCATACAGCCTTCCCTGTATATCTTGCATTAAAGCTCTGTGTCCCAGACCTTCATAGTACTCTTCCATTATCTTCTCTGTCTCCTCAATATTTATAGTTATGCTAATAAAGAATAAGCACTGTTTGGCATATGGTACGTGCTTGATAAATATATGTTGAATGACTGCATGCACGCTAAATTTTCACGACATTAAATCAAAGAAAAACAACTCAATGTTAAATTTCTAATAGAGTACGTCTCTTCTAAATATTAAAAGTCCAACTCAGCTCCTCACTACTGCCTTTTGCTTTTTTCAACTTTGGTCCATGTCTTACTTAGAAAGTGAGACCATATGGAATTTTATTTGTAAATAGTTTCTGTTTGAAAACATGATTCTCTGTTTGCCCATCAAAGATTTGGACAAAGGTCTTTCAGAAAAACAAGTCAACCAGATCACTTTTTACTAGCCACATGGGCAAAAGCAATCATACACAAAGGTCACAAGCAAGGCAAACATTATAAAGGCACAAGACCAGCCACAATTTCATTACTGCTTTCCCTAATACTTCCTGGGGCTGTATTGTCAAGATAATGGTTTGGGGAAAAGTGAAATTTTAAACCAGACTGTGGGCATATTGAACCAATAGAAGTGGTTTCCAGTTCGCCTCAAAGATTAGCTTTTTGGTTTTTTGTTCATTTGTTTCATTGGCGTATAATTGCTTTACAATGTTGTATTAATTTCTGCTGTACAACAAAGGGAGTCAGCTATACTTATACAAATGTCTCTCCCTCTTGGATCTCCCTCCTACCTCCTCCCACATCCTACCCATCTAGGTCTTCACAGAGCACCGAGCTGAGCTTCCTGCACTGTACAGCAGGTTCCCACTAGCCTTCTGTTTCACACATGGTACTGTGCATAAGTCAATCCCAGTTTTCCAGTTCATCCCATCCACACTCCCTATCCATCCCATGTTTGCATGGCTGTTCTCTATGTCTGTGTCTCTATTGTGCTTTTTGGTTTTTCCATACCCTGACCCCGTAATCCTATTCTTACTATAGATTTTTGAAGTCAGGGACCAAGTCCACAATGTTCCTGGCACAGAGAAGGTACTCATTAAGCAATCGCTGAATAAATGAATGGATCCCACCAAAAGTATAATTCTCCTTGCACAGAAGCAAAGTAAGTGTAGTCAAAGCAATAAATGAACCAGTAATTCCATTCTTGGGTACATATCTGAAGAAAAGCAAAAACACAAATTTGAAAAGACACATGTACCCCCAAGGTTCATAGCACCATTAATTACAATAGCCAAGATATGGAAGCAACCTGAGTATCCTTCAACAGATGAATGGACAAAAAAATGTGGTACATATATTTACAGTGCAATATCACTGAGCCATAACAAAGAATGAAATTTTGCCATTTGCAACAGCATGAATGAATTTGGATGGTACTATGCTAGTGAAATAACTCAGACAGAGAATACTACATGTTCTCACTTCTATGTGGAATCAGAAAATTAAAACAAACAGTGAATATAACAGAAAGAAACAGACTCACAGATATAGAACACAAACTAGTAGTTACCAGTGGGGAGAAGGAAGTGAGAAGGCGCAAGTAAGGGTAAGAAATTAAGAGGTACAAACTACTATGTATAAAATAAATAGGCTACAAGGATACATTATACAGCACAGGGAATGTAGGTAATATTTTATAATAACTAAAAATCAAGTATAACTAAAAATTGTCAGTCACTATGTTGAACACCTGAAACTTACGTAATGTTGCAAATTAACTATACTGCAATAAAAAATAATAATTCTAAAAAAGCAACAAATAAATAGGAACCTTTATATCAATGGGAAGTTTGGTTGTAAAATGGTAGCTCTTTAACCCAACATTACTTGATTACCAATCATCACAAGTATTGTCTTTCTTTATCACCACTTACAAAGCACACTATGTGAATTGTCTTCTAGAGCAATTTCTAAACCTCATTTTGGAAAGACTGTCTTGAGCATCACTTGTATCCTGTTTACTGCCCCAAATGATTATCAGATGTCTCAATTATCCACTTTCGTCATCGTAGTTGACTTCAAATAGTCCTTGATAATGCTCCCAATTATTCAGTTATTACAAAATACTTCGGACATTTTTGTAGTAAGAGTAGGACCCATTCCTCATGCTGTTGTTTGAATATAGAAAACATTCATTTGGATATCAAGGATGATCATCATTTAAGTTTTTATGTAAAGTTTAATTCCCATTATATACAAAAGTTTTCATTATAAATTTTAATCTTCATTATAAATCGTAAGCAATTTTGGATTGTCAGTGGTAAATCACAACTAAATCAGATGTTTTTCTCTGTTGGTTTGTTTGCTAAGGAACCTAGGGATTAGAGAGAGCCCCACCAGGGACTTACCCTATTCCTTTAGAACTTTATGAAGTTGCTAATGGTCGCTGTTATTAATAAATGCTCTTTTGTAGGGTGGAAATGAAATTAGAGCTGCTCTGAGTTGCCTCACTGGATAGAACTAGAACCAGTGAGTGGAAAACACCTACTTTAATTCTTTGTTAGAAAAGACCAGCCAACCATTAGCAAAATTCTACTTAAAATACGTAGCTGCCAGTTTCCTGGCCTCTAGCTTTTGTGCTTTAATCACAATGGAAGGAGCTTATCATAAATCCTAGAAATGATATAGTATCTCCTTAATGGTGGTGGTAAGGTGAGGGTAGTTATTCAGCCTCCTGTGGGCTATTGAAAAGCAAGCCTTAGACCAATAAGAGTTTGAAATATAATCCTTCTGTTTAAGGAGAAATAATGCTCATCATTAGTGCTCATCTACTGGCCCAGTAGAATGTGAACAGCTTCAAATAAAAGTTATGGACTAGAATTTAGGGGAAAGGACGCCTGAGGGAGGGTGAGAAGGGACAGTCAGGAAGAGAGGAAAATGTTTTGCCCCTAAACAAACTTTTTTCATTTTGTTAGCTGTGTGCTGTATTTCAAAAGGCTCCTGGCTGAGTCTGACCTAATCTTACATCNCTCCTCCCACATCCTACCCATCTAGGTCTTCACAGAGCACCGAGCTGAGCTTCCTGCACTGTACAGCAGGTTCCCACTAGCCTTCTGTTTCACACATGGTACTGTGCATAAGTCAATCCCAGTTTTCCAGTTCATCCCATCCACACTCCCTATCCATCCCATGTTTGCATGGCTGTTCTCTATGTCTGTGTCTCTATTGTGCTTTTTGGTTTTTCCATACCCTGACCCCGTAATCCTATTCTTACTATAGATTTTTGAAGTCAGGGACCAAGTCCACAATGTTCCTGGCACAGAGAAGGTACTCATTAAGCAATCGCTGAATAAATGAATGGATCCTACCAAAAGTATAATTCTCCTTGCACAGAAGCAAAGTAAGTGTAGTCAAAGCAATAAATGAACCAGTAATTCCATTCTTGGGTACATATCTGAAGAAAAGCAAAAACACAAATTTGAAAAGACACATGTACCCCCAAGGTTCATAGCACCATTAATTACAATAGCCAAGATATGGAAGCAACCTGAGTATCCTTCAACAGATGAATGGACAAAAAAATGTGGTACATATATTTACAGTGCAATATCACTGAGCCATAACAAAGAATGAAATTTTGCCATTTGCAACAGCATGAATGAATTTGGATGGTACTATGCTAGTGAAATAAGTCAGACAGAGAATACTACATGTTCTCACTTCTATGTGGAATCAGAAAATTAAAACAAACAGTGAATATAACAGAAAGAAACAGACTCACAGATATAGAACACAAACTAGTAGTTACCAGTGGGGAGAAGGAAGTGAGAAGGCGCAAGTAAGGGTAAGAAATTAAGAGGTACAAACTACTATGTATAAAATAAATAGGCTACAAGGATACATTATACAGCACAGGGAATGTAGGTAATATTTTATAATAACTAAAAATCAAGTATAACTAAAAATTGTCAGTCACTATGTTGAACACCTGAAACTTACGTAATGTTGCAAATTAACTATACTGCAATAAAAAATAATAATTCTAAAAAAGCAACAAATAAATAGGAACCTTTATATCAATGGGAAGTTTGGTTGTAAAATGGTAGCTCTTTAACCCAACATTACTTGATTACCAATCATCACAAGTGTTGTCTTTCTTTATCACCACTTACAAAGCACACTATGTGAATTGTCTTCTAGAGCAATTTCTAAACCTCATTTTGGAAAGACTGTCTTGAGCATCACTTGTATCCTGTTTACTGCCCCAAATGATTATCAGATGTCTCAATTATCCACTTTCGTCATCGTAGTTGACTTCAAATAGTCCTTGATAATGCTCCCAATTATTCAGTTATTACAAAATACTTCGGACATTTTTGTAGTAAGAGTAGGACCCATTCCTCATGCTGTTGTTTGAATATAGAAAACATTCATTTGGATATCAAAGATGATCATCATTTAAGTTTTTATGTAAAGTTTAATTCCCATTATATACAAAAGTTTTCATTATAAATTTTAATCTTCATTATAAATCGTAAGCAATTTTGGATTGTCAGTGGTAAATCACAACTAAATCAGATGTTTTTCTCTGTTGGTTTGTTTGCTAAGGAACCTAGGAATTAGAGAGAGCCCCACCAGGGACTTACCCTATTCCTTTAGAACTTTATGAAGTTGCTAATGGTCGCTGTTATTAATAAATGCTCTTTTGTAGGGTGGAAATGAAATTAGAGCTGCTCTGAGTTGCCTCACTGGATAGAACTAGAACCAGTGAGTGGAAAACACCTACTTTAATTCTTTGTTAGAAAAGACCAGCCAACCATTAGCAAAATTCTACTTAAAAAACGTAGCTGCCAGTTTCCTGGCCTCTAGCTTTTGTGCTTTAATCACAATGGAAGGAGCTTATCATAAATCCTAGAAATGATATAGTATCTCCTTAATGGTGGTGGTAAGGTGAGGGTAGTTATTTCAGCCTCCTGTGGGCTATTGAAAAGCAAGCCTTAGAACAATAAGAGTTTGAAATATAATCCTTCTGTTTAAGGAGAAATAATGCTCATCATTAGTGCTCATCTAATGGCCCAGTAGAATGTGAACAGCTTCAAATAAAAATTATGGACTAGAATTTAGGGGAAAGGACGCCTGAGGGAGGGTGAGAAGGGACAGTCAGGAAGAGAGGAAAATGTTTTGCCCCTAAACAAACTTTTTTCATTTTGTTAGCTGTGTGCTGTATTTCAAAAGGCTCCTGGCTGAGTCTGACCTAATCTTACATCAAATATCACTGCTGTGTGCTGTGTCCACAGGTCAGGCATGGGTTTCTCCCTTTTGGCAGCTCTGGATCAGGGCAGTAATCCTTGGAGGGGTTCAAGAGGTACCAAGAGAGGAATGAGAATGAGAATGAATGTATAGTTTGCTTGCTGTTATAAAGCTGGGGTTGTCCACAGGAGCTGATCCGACAGGGCCCACATGGGCCAGCATAGAAAGGTTATGCACATATCTAGTAACTACAAATGGGTGCACGTGCACACATACACACAATTTGGCTGATTGCAATAACGAACACTCTCATCCAAACCCAATTAGTCAAACTAGACTCAATATATTAATATACTCTGCTTTCTCTTTGTGTCTAGAAATTCCAGGTGTTAATGCCACATTTCTCCATATAGTGCCTGGTTTCTGCTCTGTGGTTTTTCGAGATGACCTAGAGATAGTCATCTGTTGCCAGCAGCTTCAAGTTCAAATGCCCAGTCCCAACATAATCTAGCTCCAACATAACTTTCTAGCACAATAACTTCTCTTGATGAATCTCAATTATCCAGTCCCCTAAACACACCCTGTGATGTTATAGCTCTTCACCTTTACTCACTCTACTAGCCATCAGTTCCACCCCACTATCTTCAACATTGTTCAAAACTTTCAAGAAGCTTAGGCATTTATTCCCACAGACTGGTCTTGTCATAGCCAGGACATAGACTAAATCCACATTTTATACACAAAGCTCTGGTTACCTGAGATTAACCTACCTGTCTCAGTAGAGCCCAGGTTTATAAAGAGTGGTTGCAAACTGGCAGTGTGACGACCATATTTACAGAATTACTTCCTTTGGCACAGCTTGGGTATGCATGATATTTAACAAAAACTTTATAAATTAGTTGCCAATGTTAAAAAGGTAGACCATTCCACATTGTTTTTTTAAAACCTGAATTTACAGCTTCTTTCAAAATATCAGGAAATAAGGCATCTTAGCTTACCTTCCTGAATAGCAAAAATCAGCCAGCACTGACTGAATAGCCACTGTCTTCTCATCTGAGGTTCATTTCTTTTATTTGCTACAGCTCCTCGGGCTCCCACATTCCTTTTTTTATATATTTATTTGCCCGTGTCAGATCTTAGTTGCAGCATGCAAGACCTTCATTGCATCACATGGGATTTTTGTGGCGAATGGACTCTCCTTGCAGCACACGGGCTTCAGTTGCTGCGACGTGTGGGCCAAACTGCTTCACAGCATGTCTGACCTTAGCTTCCTGACCAGGGGTCAAACCCACGTACCCTGCTTTGCAAGGCAGATTCCTAACTACTGGACCACTAGGCAAGTCCTATCAAAAATTTCTTATAACCAACTTGCTTTACTCATTTAGTCCACCTAACTGGATGTTACAGGTATTTGAGTTTGAACACACCACCTTTTGCACCAAGGAACTGTTAAATGTCATCCTCCGAGACCCTCTACTCTACGGAGCTACAGCCCTTCCCAGGAGGAGCCATGAGACAGCAAAGCAAGACAAGCTGCACATCCTATTTTGGTTCAGTCCTTCTCCCAACAAAGGTCACCTCCTTCCTCCCACACCAGAGAGAAATATAGGCACTAGTCCAGCGTGAACTGTGTTCCAACGCTCTTTCTTCCAAGATTGTGAGACAAAACTATTACTCCTCTTCTACTATCCATTATTACTGTAAACTTTCTGTTTTAGAATAGCTTTGGAGTCACAGAAAAGTTGCTAAGATAATACAGGTTGTTCCCCAGACCAAGCTTCCACTGCTATTAATAGCGTACATTAACATGGGTCATTTGTGACAACTGTAAACCAATATTAATACAGAATTATTAACTAAAGTCCCTACTAGATTCCATGGACGGAGGAGCCTGGTGGGCTGCAGTCCATGGGGTCGCTAAGAGTCAGGCACGACTGAGCGACTTCACTTTCCCTTTTCGCTTTCATGCATTGGAGAAGGAAACGGCAACCCACTCCAGCGCTCTTGCCTGGAGAGTCCCAGGGACGGGGGAGCCTGGTGGGCTGCGGTCTCTGGGGTCGCACGGAGTCGGACAGGACTGGAGCGACTCAGCAGCAGCCTAAATCCAGGTTTCCTTAGTTTTACACTAGTGCCCCTTTTCTAGACGTCCTCAGGATTCTAGCCATGTGACATTTAGTTATCGTGTCCTTAATCTCCTCTTGGCTCAGAATTTCTCAGACTTTTCGTTGTTTTCTATGACTTTGACAGATTTGAGAAGTGCAGGTCAGGTACATTATAGAATGTCCCTAAACTGAAAGATGACGGAGGTTTTTGATCATGACTAGACTGGGGTTCTGGGTTTCGGTGAGGAGGACCAGAGAGACAAATATTTCTCCTCTTGGCTCAGAATTTCTCAGACTTTTCGTTGTTTTCTATGACTTTGACAGATTTGAGAAGTGCAGGTCAGGTACATTATAGAATGTCCCTAAACTGAAAGATGACGGAGGTTTTTGATCATGACTAGACTGGGGTTCTGGGTTTCGGTGAGGAGGACCAGAGAGACAAATATCATCCTCACTGCATCATGTCCAGAGTATAAACTATTGATGAATGTAAACTTTGACCTCCTGGCTATTTATCAGATTTTGGCACTGTGCTGTTTCTCTTTTTCTCCCCTTTCCATACTGTACTTTTTGGAAGGAAGTCACCATGTACAGTTCATGCATCAGGAGTAGGAGTTATGCTCCCACCTCCTTAAGGACAAAAAACCTAAAGACAAATAATTTGGAGTTCCGTACAGGAGATTTGTCTATTCTCCCTTTATTTGCCTGTTTGCTTATTTAATCAATTATGTATATCAGTGGATACTTATTCTATCCTTTGGATTATAATCTAATATCTTATTATTTTATTATTTTACTTTATGTTTTTTGTTACTCAGAATTAGCCATTGGGAACTCTTTCTCTTAGCTCCAGCTTCACTTTAACACATCCGCATTATTATGAGATTTTTCTCTCTTTTTCTGAGCACTTCTTTACTTTCTGACATTTCAGGCATGTCTTCAGATATAGCAGGATTAACTTTTATTTCTTTCCATGATGCTAAAATCAACCATTTGTCCTAGAAGACCCGATTATTTTTATTGGAGAATAGTATTGGAAAATGAGATTTGGTTGCCTATCATCCATATTATACATTTATATTTATTGTCAATTCCTTGTACTGACGGTGATGTAGAACAGGACTCTCATACATTGTTGACAGGGATGCAAACTGGTACAGCCACTTTGGAAAACAAAATGGCATTTTATTACAAAATTAAACCCATACTATTCAATGCAGAAAATGCCTCCTCTCCCATCCCCCTGCCTTAAGTTTTTAACCAAGTTAAAAGACTCAGTGGTATCTTAGACAGGAANGGACCACTAGGCAAGTCCTATCAAAAATTTCTTATAACCAACTTGCTTTACTCATTTAGTCCACCTAACTGGATGTTACAGGTATTTGAGTTTGAACACACCACCTTTTGCACCAAGGAACTGTTAAATGTCATCCTCCGAGACCCTCTACTCTACGGAGCTACAGCCCTTCCCAGGAGGAGCCATGAGACAGCAAAGCAAGACAAGCTGCACATCCTATTTTGGTTCAGTCCTTCTCCCAACAGAGGTCACCTCCTTCCTCCCACACCAGAGAGAAATATAGGCACTAGTCCAGCGTGAACTGTGTTCCAACGCTCTTTCTTCCAAGATTGTGAGACAAAACTATTACTCCTCTTCTACTATCCATTATTACTGTAAACTTTCTGTTTTAGAATAGCTTTGGAGTCACAGAAAAGTTGCTAAGATAATACAGGTTGTTCCCCAGACCAAGCTTCCACTGCTATTAATAGCTTACATTAACATGGGTCATTTGTGACAACTGTAAACCAATATTAATACAGAATTATTAACTAAAATCCATACTAGATTCCATGGACGGAGGAGCCTGGTGAGCTGCAGTCCATGGGGTCGCTAAGAGTCGGGCACGACTGAGCGACTTCCCTTTCCCTTTTCGCTTTCATGCATTGGAGAAGGAAATGGCAACCCACTCCAGTGTTCTTGCCTGGAGAATCCCAGGGACGGGGGAGCCTGGTGGGCTGCGGTCTCTGGGGTCGCACAGAGTCGGCCACGACTGGAGCGACTCAGCAGCAGCCTAAATCCAGGTTTCCTTAGTTTGACACTAGTGCCCCTTTTCTAGACGTCCTCAGGATTCTAGCCATGTGACATTTAGTTATCGTGTCCTTAATCTCCTCTTGGCTCAGAATTTCTCAGACTTTTCGTTGTTTTCTATGACTTTGACAGATTTGAGAAGTGCAGGTCAGGTACATTATAGAATGTCCCTAAACTGAAAGATGACGGAGGTTTTTGATCATGACTAGACTGGGGTTCTGGGTTTCGGTGAGGAGGACCAGAGAGACAAATATCATCCTCATTGCATCATGTCCAGAGTATAAACTATTGATGAATGTAAACTTTGACCTCCTGGCTATTTATCAGATTTTGGCACTGTGCTGTTTCTCTTTTTCTCCCCTTTCCATACTGTACTTTTTGGAAGGAAGTCACCATGTACAGTTCATGCATCAGGAGTAGGAGTTATGCTCCCACCTCCTTAAGGACAAAAAACCTAAAGACAAATAATTTGGAGTTCCGTACAGGAGATTTGTCTATTCTCCCTTTATTTGCCTGTTTGCTTATTTAATCAATTATGTATATCAGTGGATACTTATTCTATCCTTTGGATTATAATCTAATATCTTATTATTTTATTATTTTACTTTATGTTTTTTGTTACTCAGAATTAGCCATTGGGAACTCTTTCTCTTAGCTCCAGCTTCACTTTAACACATCCGCATTATTATGAGATTTTTCTCTCTTTTTCTGAGCACTTCTTTACTTTCTGACATTTCAGGCATGTCTTCAGATATAGCAGGATTAACTTTTATTTCTTTCCATGATGCTAAAATCAACCATTTGTCCTAGAAGACCCGATTATTTTTATTGGAGAATAGTATTGGAAAATGAGATTTGGTTGCCTATCATCCATATTATACATTTATATTTATTGTCAATTCCTTGTACTGACGGTGATGTAGAACAGGACTCTCATACATTGTTGACAGGGATGCAAACTGGTACAGCCACTTTGGAAAACAAAATGGCATTTTATTACAAAATTAAACCCATACTATTCAATGCAGAAAATGCCTCCTCTCCCATCCCCCTGCCTTAAGTTTTTAACCAAGTTAAAAGACTCAGTGGTATCTCAGACAGGAATACAGCCAGACCTCAGCTAATACCTCTGGTCATTATGCAGTCTCATTTGGCTAAATAGTTTCTCCCCAAATTACTTGAGATGACATAATTTTTTTCTTAACTGGAAAACAACTTATCCTCAGAAGATTTAGTAAAGCATTGAAATGTTGAAGGGAATCAACTCCTTAATATTAATACTTTTGTATTAAGTCTTTATATTTTTATATCTTGTTGACATTTTCTTGTTTATTTGTAGACATGGAACACGTGTTTTAGAAAAATATATTGTCAACATCTTGACAGGTTGTTCTTGTTCAGCCCGTAAGTCGTATCTCTTTTGTGACCCCATGGACTGTAGCCCGCCAGACTCCTCTGTGCATGGGGTTTCCCAGGCAAGAATACTAGAGTGGGTTGCCATTTCTTCCTCCAGGGGATCTTCCTGACCCAGGGATCAAACCCACGTATTTTGCATTGCAAGTGAGTTCTTTACCACTGAACCACGAGGGAAGCTCACAAGAATACTGGAGTGGGTTGCCATTTCCTTCTCCAGGGGATCTTCCTGACCCAGGGATTGAACCCAGGTCTCCCGTATTAGAGGTAGATGCTTTAACCTCTGAGCCACCAGGGAAGCCCTTTTCAGGTTAGAGACTGCCAACCTTAAAATTGCTAATACAGTGAAGATGGCACAGTTAAAGAAAATTCTCTATCAGGTTAATGTAATTACCAAAAGCACCACAGGAAGACAAATATTAACTGTTCCTAGTAATGAGTGCAGCCACAGATCTACCTAGTATCTTCACATTATAAAAGACTTCAAGAAAGACTAAAATTACAGCCAGCTCCCCACGTTATCTTTACCCACACTGCGTTAGACACACAAAAGAGAAATGCCATTTGGGTTATGAGGACAACAGGAAGAATAATACTCAGCAGCAACTTGGCCTTACATGCAGCAGCTTAACCTCGCTAAGCAAGTGGCATTTCTTTTACCAAAAAACCAAAGCAAATTTCAATCTTAACTAACCTTTATTAAGCTATTTATTACTGGCATTCCTCAGAAACATGGTAAACATAGCCAGGGACAACATTTAGAATCTCTGTATCTTGATAAAGGGCTTCTGACCTGTGCTGCCTTGAAATACCAATAACCTCAGATATGCAGATGACACCACCCTTATGGCAGATGAAAGCCTCTTGATAAAAGTGAAAGAGGAGAGTGAAAAAGTTGGCTTAAAGCTCAACATTCAGAAAAGGAAGATCATGGCATCTGGTCCCATCACTTCATGGGAAATAGATGGGGAAACAGTGGAAACAGTGTCCGACTTTATTTTTTTGGGTTCCAAAATCACTGCAGATGGTAACTGCAGCTATGAAATTAAAAGACGCTTACTCCTTGGAAGAAAAGTTACGACCAGCCTAGACAGTGTATTCAAAAGCAGAGACTTTACTTTGCCGACTAAGGTCCGCCTAGTCAAGGCTATGGTTTTTCCTGTGGTCATGTGTGGATGTGAGAGTTGGACTGTGAAGAAGGCTGAGCGCTGAAGAATTGATGCTTTTGAAGTGTGGTGTTGGAGAAGACTCTTGAGAGTCCCTTGGACTGCAAGGAGATCCAACCAGTCCATTCTGAAGGAGATCAACCCTGGGATTTCTTTGGAAGGAATGATGCTAAAGCAGAAACTCCAGTACTTTGGCCACCTCATGCGAAGAGTTGACTCATTGGAAAAGACTCTGATGCTGGGAGGGACTGGGGGCAGGAGGAGAAGGGGACAACCGAGGATGAGATGGCTGGATGGCATCACGGACTCGATGGACATGAGTCTGAGTGGGCTCCAGGAGATGGTGATAGACAGGGAGGCCTGGCATGCTGCGATTTATGGGGTCACAAAGAGTCGGACACAACTGAGCGACTGAACTGAAATGACTTTGTCTATAGACTCGTGTAGAGTTAAGGACCTACAGAAGCAGAGGAGATGAGAAAGAGGTGGCAAGAAAGCACAGAACTGTACAAAAAAGTCTGAGTGACCTGGATAACCACGATGGCGTGGTCACTCACCTAGAGCCAGGATCCTGGAAATGTGAAGTCAAGTGGGCCTCAGCAAGCATTACTATGAAAAAAAGTCACGGAAATGATGGAATTCCAGCAGATCTATTTCAAATCTTAAAAGATGATACTGTTAAAGTGCTGCACTCAGTATATCAACAAATTTGGAAAACTCAGCAGTAGCCACAGGATTGGAAAATGTCAGTTTTCATTCCAATCCCAAAGAAGGACAATGCCAAAGAATGTTCAGACTACCGTGTAACTGCACTCATTTCACATGCTAGCAAGGTAAGGCTCAAAATCCTTCAAGCTAGGCTTCAACGGTATGTGAAGAGAGAACTCCCAGATGTATAAGCTGGGTTTAGAAAAGGCAGAGTAACCAGAAATCAAACTGTCAACATTTGTCGGATCTAGAAAAAGCAAGGGAGTTCCAGAAAAACATCTACTTCTGCTTCATTGACTATACTAAAGACTTTGACTGTGTGCATTACAACAAACTGTGGGAAATTCTTGGAGATGGGAATACAAACCACCTTACTTGCTTCCTGAAAAACCGGTATGTGATCAAGAAGCAATAGTTAGAACTAGACATGAAACAATGAACTGGTTCCAAGTTGGGAAAGAAGTACATTAAGGCTGTATATTGTCACCCTGCTTATTTAATCTCTATGCAGAGTACATCATGGGAAATCCTGGGCTAGATGAATCACAAGCTGGAATCAAGATTGTGGCAGAAATATCAACAACCTCAGATATGCAAATGATACCACTCTAATGGCAGAAAGTAAAAAGGAACTAAATAGTCTCTTGATGAAGGTGAAAGAGGAGAGTGAAAAAGCTGGCTTAAAACTCAGCATTCAAAAACGAAGATCATGGCATCTGGTCCCCTTATTTCCTAGCAAATAGAAGGGGTAAAAAGTGGAAACTGTTACAGATTTTATTTTCTTGGCTCCAAAATCACTGGAGACAGTGACTGCAGCCTTGAAATTAAAACATGCTTGCTCCTTGAAAGGAAAACTATGACAAACCTAGACAGCATATTAAAAAGCAGAGGCATCACTTTTCCAACAAAGGTCCACATACTCAAAGCTATGTTTTTTCCAGTAGTCATGTACAGATATGAGAGTTGGACCATAAAGAAGTCTGAGCATCAAAGAATTAATATTTTTGAACTGCGGTGCCTAAAAAGACTCTAGAGAGTCCCTTGGACTGCAAGATCAAACCAGTCAATCCCAAAGGAAATCATTCCTGAATACTCAGTGGAAGGACTGATGCTGAAGCTGAAGCTGCAATACTTTGGCCACCTGATGCAAAGAGCTGATTTATTGGAAAGACCCTGATGGTGGGAAAGACTGAAGGCAAGACAAGAGAGGGGTGACAAAGAATGAGGTGGCTGGATGGCATCACTGACTCAATGGACATGAGTTTGACCAAACTCCAGGAGATAGTGAAGGACAGGGAAGTCTGGTATAGTCCATGGGGTCACAGAGTCGGACATGACTTAGCGAGTGAACAACAACACATAGAATTACTATATTTCAGATATAGTAATTTGGACAGTCTCAACACTTGCTGTCCAAGCATAATGAATGGCACCTATTTCCACTATCAAAAGTATACCAGTTGGGAGGGCAAGATAACCCACACTTCTAGCTTACTGTCCATATATGCTGGCATTTGTAGACTGGAACATCACTACTCTTTAACTTAGAAACCTTGAGTCTGAAAAACAATTAGGTTATTTCTTATCTAAAGCTGGAGAGCCCAGAGTTCCCCAAGGATGCTGCTACTTTTTCACATAGTGTTACATGGACTATGTGAAAACATGGAAATGCAAGAACTTTGTAAACCGTAAAGGATAAAACAAACACAGTATTACAACAGTGAAGCAAGTGGGCGGTAGCAAAAGTGAAAACTGCAATGGAATGAAAGAATTTTAAATGTTTAATAGTTTTTTGACCCAATGCCACACTTCTTCCCCAAAGCCAGGGGTTTCCCTGGTGGCTCAGACGGTAAAGAACCCATCTGCAATACAGGAGACCTGGATTCGATCACTGGGTCCAGAAGTTCCCCTTGAGAAGGAAATGGTAACCCACTCTAGTATTCTTGCCTAGAGAATCCCATGGACAGAGGAGCCTGGCAGGCTACAGTTCATAGGGTCCCAAAGAGTTGGACATGGCTGAAGCAACTTAGAACACCACACTTCTTACTTAAAGTGACTCATCCTTTCCTCCTCTCCCCTCCTTCCTTTGTATTCTTCCTTTCAATATTTTTGAGTCCCTACTACGGATCAGGTACTAGAGTTGTTCTATGAAGAAAGGATACCAAAACCAAAAAATAAGATGCACCCTTTCCTACATCAATTAACCCATTCAATCATTTATTCTGTATTCATTGAGTACTTACTATTATATTCCTAATACTTATAGCATATATTTTTATTCCTTTTGAGCTTATACGTCCTGCAGTGAAATTTTGAAGTTTTATCCCAAGTATGCGCAACTCTTATGTCCTTTTTGCTTTTCCCTATGAACTCTATCATCTGTTTGAAACTTGATGTTCAATTTCTCTAATGATTTTGCTTGTCTTATTTGAGAAGCAAATGAAATTAAACTGAGTGAGTTGGTAATGGGGTTAAGAAATAACCTGCCATTGTCCATTCAGTTCAGTTCAGTTGCTCAGTTATGTCCGACTCTCTGCGACCCCATGAACTGCAGCATGCCAGGCCTCCCTGTCCATCACCAACTCCCTGAGTCCACCCAAACCCATGTCCATTGAGTCGGTGATGCCATCCAACCATCTCATCCTCTGTCGTCCCCTTCTCCTCCTGCCCTCAATCTTTCCCAGCATCAGGGTCTTTCCAATGAGTCAGTTCTTCACATCAGGTGGCCAAAGTATTGGAGTTTCAGCTTCAACATCAGTCCTTCCAATGAACATCCAGAACTGATCTCCTTTAGGATGGACTGGTTGGATCT
>SJYX01013938.1:505059-551352 GCA_006410675.1 Oreotragus oreotragus | reverse complement strand
AGATACAGATGTGTAGAGCGGACTTATGGACTCTGAGGGAGAAGGAGAGGGAGAGGGAGAGGGAGGGATGATTTGGGAGAATAGCATTGAAATATGTATACTATCATGTAAGAAATGAATTGCCAGTCTATGTTCAATGCAGGATGCAGGATGCTTGGGGCTGGTGTATGGGGATGATCTGGAGGGAAGATGGGGGGTGGGAGGTGGGAGGGGGGTTCATGTTTGGGAGTTCGTGTAAAAAAATAAATAAATACAAAAAAAATAAATAAAAAATAAAAAAATAAAATATTTTAAATCAGAGGATAATTGCTTTACAACGTTGTGTTGGTTTCTGCTGTACAATAGCGTGAACCAGTCATTAGTATACAAATATCCCCTATCTCTACTCTGAATTCTTAATCTTCACCCTGTGACTCACAACTCTCACTCTCACTTGCCCACATTTACTCCAGCATGCAATCATTCTCTTTTTCTTCAACCCCCTACTCCTTGGATGTACCTGAACACAAATCCACTGTGAGTCTAGGCAAAGGAGGGAGAGGCAGTGTGGAAGTCAGAGGGTTTCACCTCTGACGTGCAAACGACTGAAACAGTATTATTCAGTATCTTTGTGTTAAAAATCCTTTGACTGTCATCTTCAAAGGAGGGTCTCACAGGCACTGTTTTAACCTCAAGTTCCAGCTCTTCCAGGCAGGATTTGTCTTCTTCCCCAGGACTCCTCCTCAGATGTATTCCCCACCACACCCCCAACCCCACAACTGCACCTCCTTCCTCTTTCTTCCACCAAGCCCAGCTTTCTCTCAAAACTTTATTATGCAAAACCCTTCAAACCCCACCCCTTGTCCGGGGTCCCTGCCCTTGACACTTAAAAGGCTCCTCTGAGTTTAAATAAACGAAAAATCATTTTTCCTCAAAAAAAATAGTGCTGCCAGTCATTAAAATAGAGACTTTCCGCTTACTTATTAAGCGTATTAAATAAATGCAATCCAAGGACTAATACTAAGAAATCACTTTCCTTTTATTGATAGTTCGAATTTGACCAAGTGAGCCTAGACAGCAAATAGGCCCGAATCCCACGGAAGTCAACTTATAGAATCGCCACCAGAGGGCGGTAACACCAAAGCATTCGTATATTGCAGGACTATCTCCTTCCCTCCCCCACCACAGTTACCTAGCCCCTTCTACTAAATCAAATGTTATCCTCAGTCTTCTTGCTTCAAGTGGTCGCTGCTGGGAGCGTGAAACACCAAATGCAACATTATTAGAAAATGGTTTGGGTTATTTGAGTTTTACACAGCACTTTTTGCCAACTTTATTGAAAACATGTTTTCATGAGAACCAATCTTATTCCACCTACTGCCAGCTAAATTTATCTCCACAGAGTTTAACAACACGGAGTGATTAATTAGGGACCAAGCCATTTCCTGAGCACTTAACTGATTTTGTGACTGTGAGTCACCCTTGTTGTTGTAGCCATCTGTCCCTGAATAAAATGCATTTATTTATGCTTTCCGAAGTTTTTGAACTCTCTTGTTTTTCTTCTTTCAAAGGCAACGCAGTTGTTGGAAAAGCAAAGCTATTTATTCCTGTAAAAAAAAAAAAAAAAAGTTAAATCACAATGAAAGCAACCCCATTAAGAGCTAAGTCATATGTTACTTCTGCTCCGATCCCTCTAGTGGCTTCTCCTCTCTAAGCAAAAATCATTTCCTTACATACATAAGGCCCATAGGATCTGTCTAGCCCACATACATGCTGTCTTATTCTTTCCACTCCCCCAGCCATGCTCCTTGCTAGCCAGTATACATGCTCTACCTCAGGATGTTTGTACCTGCTTGCTCTTTTCTTGGATCATCTTTTCTCACTGCCACCTGCATAACTATGTAAGTCTTCCTTCACTTCCTTCAAAAGTCATCTTTAAGTCTTTCCTGGCCACCGTGCCTTAAATGAAAACCATCACTCACCCATACCTATGTGCACATTCACTCTCTTTATCCTTTTCCTTTCCTTCCTTCTCCTTCTCCTTCTCCTTATCCTTTTCCTTTCTTTATGTTTTTCACTTTAGCATTTCCACTAACAGTCCATGCCCTTTAATTATTTTTGTACTTTATTCCTTGTTACTTTACAAAAAATTGTAAGCTGCCGAGGGGTAGGCTTTTTATTTTTTTTAAGGTTTTAGTTATTTTTTTTTTTTTTAAATATAGCTTCTTCACTGCTGTATTTATCCTTCTCCTTCTCCTTATCCTTTTCCTTTCTTTATGTTTTTCACTTTAGCATTTCCACTAACATTCCATGCCCTTTAATTATTTTCGTACTTTATTCCTTGTTACTTTACAAAAAACTGTAAGCTGCCGAGGGGTAGGCTTTTTATTTTTTTAAGGTTTTAGTTATTTTATTTATTTTTTAAATATAGCTTCTTCACTGCTGTATTTCCAACTCCTAGAATAATATGTCGCACACACTAGGAACTCAACAAAAGTTTATTGAAAGGATGAAGAAACAAATTAACAACAAAAAAACCAGAAGTACGCACTTCAGCCATCATGTCTGTTCCTTCTCAGCAGCCACAATTCTACTCAATAATCATCTCTCTCCACACTAAGCAGCCCTTATTGGAAGTCATTCCCTAAGCCTTTTTCCTGATTTATTCTTTATAGCCTTCACTATTGTCAAATTTTATTCCTCAAATATTTGTTTACTTTAAATAAATAATTTATCTTAAACATCATGAGGGCAATAAATTGAAAAGGCAACCTACAGAATGGGAGAAAATAATTGCAGACCACCATGAAAATTAACAGAGGGAAACCTGAGGGTGAGAAGGCCAGAAGGCCAGAAGCAGACGCTCAGATGCTCTCATGTATATGCCACACAAGTCAATTCAGGGCCCAACAGGAAGAGATGTACCTTGTATGTCTAGCAGGAAGTGACAGTCCTTTACTATAGCTAGCAGGAGAAAGAGCTTTTCTCTGCCTGGCAAGTTTTGCCAATAAGAAACTGTCACACCTCAGCCAATGAACTCTCAGCTTCCTCCCAGAGACTTTTAGTTTATAATAACCCCTCCCAATTTTCCATACTCCTCTATAAAGGAGTTTTCTCTCTTTCACTTTATAGGATTTGCATGTGGTTTGCCACAGTTGTTTGTCCCAATTTGTAATTCTCTACTGCTCCCAAATAAACCAGTTTTGCTGATAAAATAACTGGGCATTTTTTGTTTTAGATTAACATTATATATTTGATAAGGGGTTAGTATCCAAAATATATAAAGAACTCACTACAACTCAATAGCAAAAAGCCAAATAATCCGATATTTTAAATGGACAGAGGGAAAATAGACATTTTTTTTTTCCCAAAGCAGACATTCGAATGGCCAATAGGTAGTCAACTTCATTAAAAAGGGAGATGCAAATTAAAATCACCATGAAGGACTTCCTTGGTGGTCCAGTGGTTAAGACTTTGTACTTCCACTGCAGGGGGGCACAGGTTTAATCCCTGGTCAGGGAACTGAGATCCCACATGTAGGGTAGTGAGGCCAAATAAAACATAATAAGTAGATAAATGATAGATAGATTAAAAATAAAGCCACCATGAGATATCACTGAACACCTGTTAGGATGGCTGTTTTCAAAAAGACAAAAGATAAAAAATGTTGGTGAGGATGAGGAGGAAAGGGGACCCTTATCCATTGTTGGTTGGAATGTACAGCAATAGTGGAAAATAGTATGTGGTTCCTGAAAAAATTATGTGAGCTACCAGATGACTCGGCAATCCCACTCCTGGATGCATATCCAAAGGGAATAAGATCGAAATCTCAAAGGGCTATCTGCACATCCATGTTCATTGCAGCATTATTTACAGTGGCTAATATATGAAAACAAGCTACATATCCATTAATGGATGAAAGGATAAAGATGTGATAAATATACAATGGAATATTATTCAGCCAGGAGAAAAAAAGGAAGTCCTGACATTTGCAACAGCATGGATGAATCTGAAGGACATGATATGAGTGAAATCAGACAGACAGAGAAAGGCAAATACTGAATGGCATCACTTACATGTGGAATTTTTTATTTAAAAAAGTCATGCTCACAGGAACAGAAAGTAGAATGGTAGTAACCAGGACCTGGGGGTGTGGCAGGGGAGGGAGTGTGGTGAAGAAACTGAGATATGTTGATAAAAGGGTACATGCCTCCAGTTATAATATGAAGAGTTTCCGAAGACTGAGGGTATAGCATAGTGACTATAGTTAACACTGCTGCATTGTATAGGGACTGAGGGTATAGCATAGTGACTATAGGGCTTCCCAGGTGACACAGCGGTAAAGAATCCACCTGCCAATGCAGAAGATGCAAGACGAGCAGGTTTGATCCTTGGGTTGGGACGATCCCCCAGTGTAGTAAATGGCAACCCACTCCAGTATTCTTGCCTGGAAAATTCCTTGTGCAGAGGATCCTGGCTGGTTACAGTCCATGGGGTTGCAAAGAGCTGGGACAACTGAGCAACTAAGAGCACACACACTGTATCACATATTTGGAATTCAGTAATAAAGTAGATCTCAACTGTTCTCAGTATGTACACGCACACACAAATGGTTAGCTATGTGAGGTGGTGAATATGTTAATTAAATTGATTGTGGCCATCATTGCATAATGCATACACGTATCAAAACATCATATTTTATAGCCAAGAAATGGAAGCAACTTAAATGTGCATCAACAAAGGAATTGATCAGGAAGATGTGGTACATATATACAATGGAATAATACAAAGAATGAAATAATGCCATCTATAGCAACATGGATGGACCTAGAGACTGTCATACTGAGTGAAGTAAATCAGACAGAGAGGAATATTGTATGACATCCTTTCTACGTGAAATCTACAAAGAAAATATACAAATGAACCTACAAACTAGAAAGAGACTGACAAACTTAGAGAACAAACTTATGACTATTGAGGGGAAGGATAGGGAGAAGGGATAGTTAGGAAGTTTGGGATGGTCACGTCCCCACGGCTACATTTAAAATGGATAACCAACAAGGACCTACTGTATAGCACATGGATCTCTGTTCAATGTTATGTGGCAGCCTTTTTGGAAGGAGAGTTTGGGGAAGAATTGATAACATGTATATGTATGGCTGAATCCCTTCACTGCTCATCTGTAAAACTATTTTGTTAACCAAATACAAAATAAAAACCTTAAATTTAAAAAGACATCATAAAGACATATATGCAAGTTTTATTTGTCAACACAAATTTTTTAAATGAAGGAAACCTTTTTGCTAAGTGCAGGAAGCCAGTCACAAAGATGATGAACTGTATGATTCCATCTGTATGGAATATCCAGAATAGGCAAATCTATAAAGACCGAAGATAGATTACTGGTTTCTTAGGGCTCGGTGGTGTGGCGGTGGGGGGTGTGGGGTGGGTGACTGTTACTGTGTACAGGATTCCTTTTGGGGTGATGAAAATGTTCTAAAGTTGACTGCAATGATGGCTGTATAACTCTGTGAATAGATTAAAAACCACTGAATTACACACTCTAAATAGGCAAATTGTATGATATGTGAATTATGTCTCACTAAGACTTTGATTTAAGAAAATTAGAAAGTACAACAAATCATATATGCGAACCAGTCTATCTATGAGTCAATTTAATTCAGTTGTCAACTCAGACTCTATTCCCATATTACTAAGAGTGTGTCAAACCCAAACAAGCTAGAAGAAAGAACTTGAGAATTTCTCATTGGGGTGAAGGAGGCAAACTTGAAAATCAATTAAAAATACTTTTAATAAGAAACTACTGTTCTAAACTGCCAAGGACTGAAAAGCAGAGGCTCAAATATAGGTCACAATCTAATCTCTTGAAACAAAATAAACCTATTTTTAGCTAAAGCTACTTAATTTAACTCCACTAACCCTTTGCTAAGAAAGTCCTAATTTTTTTTTAATTTAAAAAAAAGAAGAAAAATTGTTGTTGTTTAGTTGCTAAGTCATATCTGACTCTTTGTGATCTTGTGGACTATACAGTCCACCAGGCTCCTCTATCCATGGGATTTCCCAGAAAAAAATGTCGCCATTCTCTGCTCCAGGGAATCTTCCCAACCCAGAGATCAAACACGTATCTCCTGCATTGAAGGCAGATTCTTTATGCAAATTTATTCTATCAAATTTAAATGTGCTCTTTAAATTTTTTTTTTTTTTTTTTTTTTTACTATTTATATATTTGGCTGGGCTGGATCTTAGCTCACACAGGATCTTCAGTCTTCATTGCAGCATATGGGATCTAGTTCCTTGATCAGAAATCCAGCCCAGGTTCCCTGTATAGCAAGCACAGAGCCTTAGCCACTGGATCACCAGGGACATCCCAAAAGTGTTCTTATTATAAAGCTACACATTTTTTAAATGCAGTACCAGATCCGGGTGGCTCAGTGGTAAAGAATCAGCCTGCCAGTGCAGAAGATAGAGGTTCAATCCCTGAATTGGGACGATCCCCTGGAGAAGGAAATGGCAACCCACTCCAGTATTCTTGCCTGGGAAATCCCATGGACAAAAGAGCATGTTAAGCTATAATCCATAGGGTCGCAAAGAGTTGGGAACTACTGAAGCAACAGCATGCACGCACACCAGTTCAGGAAGAGATAAGTCAAAAAGAAAAAGTGAAAGTTGTGTCTGACTCTTTGTGACCCCATGAACTATATATACAGTCCATGGAATTTTCCAGGCCAGAATACTGGAATGGGAAGCCTTTTCCTTCCCCAAGGGATCTTCCCAACCCAGGGATCAAACACAGGTCTCTACCATTGCAGGTGGATTCTTTACCAGCTGAGCCACAAAGGAAGCCCAAGAATACTGGAGTGGGTAGCCAGGGGATCTTCCTGACCCAAGAATCGATCTGGGGTCTCCTGCATTGCAGGTGGATTCTTTACCAACTGTGCTATGAAGGAAACCCAAATCAAAAAGATCAGAAGAGAAAATTATAGACACAAACTTTTGTTGTTCAGTTGCTAAGTTGTGTCTGACTTTTTATGACCCCATGGACTGTAGCCCAGCCAGGCTTCCCTGTCCATGGGGTTTCCCAGGCAAGAATGCTGGAGAAGGTTGCCATTTCCTTCTCCAGGGGATCTTGCTGACCTAGGGATCAAACTCACATCTCCTGGCACATACACCATTGGCAGGTGTATTCTTTACTACTGAGTCACCTGGGAAGCCCCAGAAATAAGCTAGGTGGATATAAAGCTTTACTATATGTTAAAAGTGGTATTTGAAATTAAGTAATTTAACCAAATTACTAGCCAGTGGAGCTACCTAGCTAAAAATATCAGGAGAAATACTCTTGGTTGATATCATTTACCAAAGTAAATTCTAAGTGAATGAATGAAGCTAGCTCTAGGAGGGAATATTTTTCTTCTTTTAGAGTAGAGAAGACATTTCTAGGAATACATAAAATTCAAATTTTTAGGAAAAAATTAATATATTTGGCTATACAAAATTCAGAAAATTCTACAGGTAGGAAATTCACAGGACTATCTTGCTAGTCATTTATATGATACCATCTGATTAAAAATATACATATGTAATATAAAAGACAGTGTTTAGAATCTTAGTATGTAAAGAACTCTTACAAACCAATAAAAAAGGTAAATGTCCTAAAAGGCAAGTAGGCAATTCATAAAAGAGAGAGCAAGGTTTTAGAAAAAATGTATGAAAAAGTCTCTAAATATTTACCGGTTTCTAAATATACAATTTTATCGTATATTAAACATTCAATTAAAAATAACAATGAAGTTGGAGTGGGTTTTTTTCTGAACAAATTAGCAATTCTGTTAAAATATAAAAGCATATTTTTTAGGCAGAGGGCAGAGCATTCTCAAGAGCTGCTGAGCCGGAGGTTGCTTTGGCACCATGAAACATGTGTTTACTCTTCAGCCCAACTTTGCTCTTCTAGAAAAGCATCTTAAAGAGCTAATTAAGGATCTGCACAAAGACTGACTCCTCCCTCACATCCACACAGCTCTCCTTCTCATCTCCTTTAGGTCTGAACTCAGATGCCTTTTTCACAGTGAGGGTTATGTCACCCAATCTAACATTGCAAGGACCCACATACTACTTATACCCCTCCCCTTCTGCATTTTCCCCCATGGCACCTGTCATATCATGTACTTTGTTTTTATCTAGCTTTTAATTTTCTTTTCCCACTGAAATGTGAGCCCTATGTATGGCCAGAGACAGTCTTACATTTTATGGCTCCTGACACACGAATTGGGGGTTCTCCTTTTTTTTAAAAAAAGTGTTTTCCAAAAAACATCGAATTTTAAGAATCTGATAAATGTAATAAATACTATAAAATCTAGAAAAATGATAATGCTGGTAAATTAAAGCTCAGCATTTGAATTGCTTTATTATTGGCTGGATTTCTAAAGGTATTCCTAAAGGTAAGCATGGGAATAACTGATGCACCTTCACTTTTTCCATAGTTCAAAAAGTTCATCCACTCATTCGTTATGTTTTGCAGATTACTAAAATGCAGTTCACATACCATAATATGCATTTCAAGAGTGCAGTTCAGTAGTTGATAGCATAGTCAAGGTGTTCAAACATCACCACAATCAATCTAGAATATTTTCATCACCCAAGGTAAGTCTGCACCATACTTTTCAGGTGATAGATATTGAGGTTGTTTCCTCTTTTCATGTGTTTGTTTGACTTTTTGTTTTTTGTGTTTTCTTATTGAGATGAAATTTACCTTCTGCACAATTCACCTTTTCAAAGTGTGCAGTCCACTGGTTTCTAGTATATTCAAAAGCTGTGCAACTATCACAACAAATTCCCAACCATTTTCATCACCCCAAAAAACAAGCCCATACCCATGAGCAGTCATCCCTCATTTCCTCTTCCCTCAGCCCCTGGCAACTACATATCTATACTGTTTCTACGGCTTTGTTTATTCTGGATATTTCATACAGATAGAATTATATTATATATGGGTTTTCATGACTTTTTTTCCCACTTAACATGATGCTTTCAAGTTTTATCCATGTTATAGCATTTATTGATATTTCCTCTCTTTTTATGGCTGAAAAATATTCCATTTTATGGACAGACCATTTTATCCATTCATCAGTTAATAGATATTTGGGTTGTTTCCACTTTGGGGCTATTAATAATGCTGCTATGAGCATTTGTATACAAGTTTTTGTGTGATATATGTTTTCATCTGTTTTGATATATGCCAAATAATGGATTTGCTGGGTCAGATGGTAACTCAATGTTTAACACCTTGAGGAACTTTAAAAATTTTCTATAGTGGTCCACCATTTTACATTCCCACCAGCAATTTACAAGGGCTCTGACTGGATCTTATCCTTGTCAACACTAGTTACTGCCTGTCTTGTTTCTAGCCATTCTAGTGGGTGTGAAATGAAAGCTCATGCTGGTTTTTGATTTACATTTCCCTGATGCCTAGTGATGTTGAGCATCTTTATATGTGCTTATTGGCCATATGCACATCTTTGCAGAAATACCGATTCAGAAGCTTTGTCCATTTCTCAACTGGATTGTCATTTTACTATTGAAGTGTGATGGGAAGTCAGTGGAGGAGAGGGAAAACTTGATCTGATTTACATTTTGCAGGTTGACTCTTACGGCTCTGTTGAAACTAGTCTGAAGTGGGCTGGGGAAGGCCAAAAGCAGGGAGACCAGTTAGGAGACCAGAGCAATAACCCAAATAAGACCATAGTGACTTGAACCATTGATAGTAGCAAGAATATAAGACACGTTTTGATGCAGGGTACATTTTGAAGATAGAAGCAACATGATTCCCTGATGGAGTACCTGGGAGATGTGCAGCAAAGAGATTGTTTTGAAATACTCCAGGTCTTTTGTTCTGGAGAAACAGGAATAATAGGAAGTGTCAGGAACTTTGATTCTGGACATGCTAAGTTTGAGATGCCTGTTAAGCATCCAAGTAGAGATATGATATTGGCAATCAGATGCACAGTTCTGGGATTTAGTGAAGTCTGGGCTAGAGATACACACATGAGTCAGCTGCTTAGAAAGGTAACTAAAGCCAGGAAATAGCATGAGATCATCAAGTCTGATACAGAATAGAAAAGATTTTTGTTGAACAAATGATGTTTACTATCTATGATTTACATATATTGGTATTATAAAAGCATCTAGCACTAGCAACCTACTCTAGTATTCTTGCCTAGGAAATCCCATGGACAGAGGAAACTGGTGGGCTATAGTCTCTGGGTTTGCAAAGAGTCAGACAGACATGACTTAGCAACTAAATGATAAAGGCAACATAAACTTCTCATTAGATTTGTGGGAAGTGTATTAACCCTGTAGCTACTTATGCCTCTAATTATCTTTCATAAATATGTTTTATGTGACATCTCACATTCATCCATCAAAGATGGGTCCAAATAGTCTCATCTTCACACAGCCTGTGTACCTGTCCTATAATCTCAATTTCCTCTTATTGATAAGCTACAGAAAAATAGGAGATAAATATTGATGTCAGTTGTTTAGGGGGACCCTTCATTTCAGAGCTTCTAACTAAATGGCCTCAGAATGACAGAAGACATCTGTAAAAGGGGACACAGGCACAAGCAATGTGAGTAGATTACAGAGGTGTAATCTAAGGTGTAGATTACATTCATTTGACTCATTTTCATCAGCTTCAAGTGGATTTTAGCAAGAGCATCACCAAGAAACCTCAAATGGTTAGGCTGCAGCAATGATAGTTAAGTACTGGAGAATTCTGGATTTGTCAGCAGAACAAGCATAGTTTTGGGGGCAGGGCAGTAAAAATCATGAAATTTTACAGAATGTGGTAACAAAATTTGTTTTTCAACTGCAGATGACATTAAAGTATTGAGACAAAAGCTTAGATGTACATTTATGCTTTAAATTATTAAATGAAATAATTATCCAGCTAAGACTGAACTGATAGTCTTATTATTTGATTAGTCTGAGGACAGAAAAGGAATGAGCAACTTTTAATTTAATAATATCTAGTAATTAATTTGGAAATATATAAAACAGCTGTAACTATTCAATTTTAATAGATAAGTCAACAGGAGCTCATCACTATTGACTTATTTATGCCAAGTCTTCAAGTGTGTCCTTTTCCAAGTGAGTAATTTCAAAGATTAAGACCACTTTGCCTATATGCTCAGTAGTGAAGATGAATCCTTATTCCAAAGTGAAAGTGAAAGCCGCTCTGTCCTGACTCTTTGCAACTCCATGGACTCCATGGAATTCTCCAGGCCAGAATACTGCAGTGGGTAGCCTTTCCCTTCTCCAGGGGATCTTCCCAGTCCCGGTATTGAACCCAGGTCTCCCACATTGGAGGCGGATTCTTTATAGCTGAGCTATCAGGGAAATGGTCATATATTGATTTTGCACTGTGCTTCATAACTACAGGGAAATGAATTGAAATTTATTTTCTACCAAGTTACAGTTTTTTGAAATGTGGGGAAATGCTTGAAATTTAAACTCTTTCTGTCATTTGTTTTAAAAAACAAAGAGGTGTTTTCTACTTCTGCAAAAACAAAGAAAAGATGAAACTTGACTGATAACCTAGAGATTTTTGAGAGCCATTGTAGGAAGAAAAGAAAATACCTTACAAATTATAACTACTGGATACTGGACAAAACATTTTTATTTACATTTAACTGACAAAAATAATAGGCGGGCATTAAAAAAAAAAAAATCTCAAGACATAAGATACTGTGTTTAAATAGCAGGTACATGATTTCTCCAGACACATTAACTCTAAGTCCCAGAGGAGGTCTCTCAATGCACCCAGCATGTTTTTTTAAATGAAGATGCATGTGTTCAACCCCTTGAACCAGAAAGGCTTCCTTGGGAACAGTTTTTCTCTTACGGGCATTTTACAGTTATGTTGGTATTACCCAATTTCTATTAAGAATTTGATTTTATGCTTAGTTTGACAATGTAATGAAATAGCTAGCTCAGTTTCTTTATCACCTAACTGCTTCAATCCACCTTGAAAACATCAGATCGTCCCCAAATGGGGTTTGTGTATAAGGGGGACACATTACTCCTTAGTGGTACTTAAGAATGTGTACATTCTTTTATGTAGTGCACAAAACAACTCTATAGAATACGTACAGCACTATTTTCAAGTGTTGACTTTTTCTCTTTTTCAATACAGCAAATTCTTGATTAACCATGCCCCCCACCCCCCACACCCAGATCCAGCCCTGGAATGTTAGCAAAACTGTAACTAGGAACTGGAGTTCTCCCAGTTACACATGTTTCTGAATAAATATAGGAACTACAATAAATATAGTCTCAAAACTAGTCAAATTCTCCAAATTTGATTAAGGTTATCCAAACAAAAAACTTGGAAAAGAAATCTGCTGATCTCCTGGCCAAATATAATGCATCCCATAGTAGTAATACAATATAAGAATTTTAGTTTAATAATGTACATAAAGTCTTTGTTCAACTGTAAATGACAAGCTTTATTTTAAAGGAAATCATCCTCTGGCAACCCTGCTGGAGGAAAGAAAAAAAGAGAAAAAGAGATTCATCCTCATTATATGTATATAACTGCATTCTAAAGCAGTCTTGGGGATTTTTCACATCAAGTTTGGGGTCATGTGTCACTGCTCTACTCCAGGAGCATGGCCACATGAAAGCAGATTGCAACGCATGAGTCATTATACACTGGGATTTTTGCAAATAAGGTACTTTGTGAGGAAGAATGTCAAAAGAACACTTCAGTTCAGTTCAGTTCAGTCGCTCAGTCGTGTCTGACTCTTTGCGACCCCATGAATCGCAGCACGCCAGGCCTCCCTGTCCATCACCATCTCCCAGAGTTCACTCAGACTCACGTCCATCGAGTCCGTGATGCCATCCAGCCATCTCATCCTCGGTCGTCCCTTTCTCCTCCTGCCCCCAATCCCTCCCAGCATCAGTCTTTTCCAATGAGTCAACTCTTCGCATGAGGTGGCCAAAGTACTGGAGTTTCAGTTTTAGCATCATTCCTGCCAAAGAAATCCCAGGGTTGATCTCCTTCAGAATGGACTGGTTGGATCTCCTTGCAGTCCAAGGGACCCTCAAGAGTCTTCTCCAACACCACAGTTCAAAAGCATCAATTCTTCGGCGCTCAGCTTTCTTCACAGTCCAACTCTCACATCCATACATGACCACAGGAAAAACCATAGCCTTGACTAGGCGGACCTTAGTCGGCAAAGTAATGTCTCTGCTTTTGAATATACTATCCAGGTTGGTCATAACTTTTCTTCCAAGGAGTAAGCGTCTTCTAATTTCATGGCTGCAGTCACCATCTGCAGTGATTTTGGAGCCCCAAAAAATAAAGTCTGACACTGTTTCCACTGTTTCCCCATCTATTTCCCATGAAGTGATGGGACCGGATGCCATGATCTTCGTTTTCTGAATGTTGAGCTTTAAGCCAACTTTTTCACTCTCCTCTTTCACTTTCATCAAGAGGCTTTTTAGCTCCTCCTCACTTTCTGCCATAAGGGTGGTGTCATCAGCATATCTGAGGTTATTGATATTTCTCCCGGCAATCTTGATTCCAGCTTGTGTTTCTTCCAGTCCAGCGTTTCTCATGATGTACTCTGCATATAAGTTAAATAAGCAGGGAGACAATATACAGCCTTGACGTACTCCTTTTCCTATTTGGAACCAGTCTGTTGTTCCATGTCCAGTTCTAACTGTTGCTTCCTGACCTGCATACAGATTTCTCAAGAGGCAGGTTAGGTGGTCTGGTATTCCCATCTCTTTCAGAATTTTCCACAGTTTCTTGTGATCCACACAGTCAAAGGCTTTGGCATAGTCAATAAAGCAGAAATAGATGTTTTTCTGGAACTCTCTTGCTTTTTCCATGATCCAGCAGATGTTGGCAATTTGATCTCTGGTTCCTCTGCCTGTTCTAAAACCAGCTTGAACATCAGGGAGTTCACGGTTCACATATTGCTGAAGCCTGGCTTGGAGAATTTTGAGCATTACTTTACTAGCGTGTGAGATGAGTGCAATTGTGCGGTAGTTTGAGCATTCTTTGGCATTACCTTTCTTTGGGATTGGAATGAAAACTGACCTTTTCCAGTCCTGTGGCCACTGCTGAGTTTTCCAAATTTGCTGGCATATTGAGTGCAGCACTTTCACAGCATCATCTTCAGTGCTAGCTCTACAGTGTAACTGCAATGCGATTAAATAAGACCGTATATGTGAGGGCTTCCCAGGTGGCTGAAGTGGCAGTGAATCCTCTTGCCACTGTGGGAGACTCGGGTTCGATCCCTGAGTCGGGAAGATCCCCTGGAGGAGGAAATGACAACCCACTCCAGTATTCTTGCCTGGATAATCCCAAGGGCAGAGGAGCCTGGCAGGTTACAGTCCAAGGGGTCACAAAGAGTCAGACGTGACCGAGCACGCCCCCTCCATATTCGTAAAGCGTTGGGCCAGGCACAGGTCAACAGGTCAGGTCAACACAGCTGAGGCAGGTTACGCCGAGGAGGACTCACCCAGATGCTTCTTCCTCCTCTTCTTTCTCACCAAATGGTGAGTTTCCCTGCCCCTCGCCCCCGGCCCCCCACCCCAGCCCACATCAAACCAGATGCAAAGGTCCAGAGACCTCTGGCTAGAAAGCCATTCGAAGATTCTCTGAGGCATCACTGTCTCTTATACACATCTCCCACTCAGCTGATCATGACTGGGGAAAGGCATGCACATGGGCTCTCTTTGAGCTCATGATCCAAACCTCAGGTGGTATCTTCGGGCCACCCATTTTCCCTAGATCATTCTATTCCTCTCTCCCCCACCCCAGCCCACATCAAACCAGATGCAAAGGTCCAGAGACCTCTGGCTAGAAAGCCATTCGAAGATTCTCTGAGGCATCATCATGCAGGGGGCGGACCCTGCCTTCTCAGAGACTAGAAGGATCTGGGCTCCACAGGGACAGGAGTCAGGGGAGAGCGGGCAACTTCTGCTGCAGTTCGGGGAGCAAAGAGAGGGGCTTGAAGGAGACCCTGACCTACGCTACTGTCACCCCGTGAAGAGAGAACAGCACGCTGACTGAGGTGGGCAGACATGACCAGTGGGGACTGTCCCTCTGAGCTGGGAGGCAATGGGGACCCATATTAGGTATTGTCATATCAGCAGCCCATCATCCCTTTCTGGAGGTCATATAAGAATTTGGACACTTAAAACTGCAAAAACAGGACTTTCTGGTGGTCCCGTGGTGAAGAATCTGCCTGCCAGTGCAGGGGACACAGGTTTGATCCCTGGAAATATTCCACAGGCTGCGGAGCAACCGAGCCCGCGCACTGCACGTACTGAAGCACAGCCCAAAATTATATAAATAAATAAATACAAATGTTTATAAACTGTAAAAACCTCTAGAGAACAGAAGAGCTGTTCTGCCAGGATCCCCAGAGCAGTGCAGCAGAACCCCCGGGAGGGCTCCTTAGGCACAGCCTGCTGGCCCCACCCTGAGTTTCTGACTCTGGAGGTCTGACTGGAGCCAAGAATTTGCATTTCTAACAAACTACCTGGTGATGCCTTCTCTGCGCAAGTCTAGAGAACACACTTTGAGAACTAGTGCCCCAGAAGAATCCCTTTAAATCACCGGTTTTTCTCCTGCTCATTAAAATCACTGGGGATGTCTTTAAAAAAAAAAAAAAAAAAAATCCATGCCTGGACCTCCACCCCCAAAGATTCAGATTTTAAAAGTCTGTTTTAAACACATCTCCCCAGGTGATTCTAATGTGACTCTAAGAGTTGAGAACCACTGTGACAAGGTCCTCAGGTTCGATCCCTGGGTCAGGAATATCCCCTGGAGGAAGGCATGGCAACCACTCCAGTATTCTTGTGTGGAGAATCGAATGGAGAGAGGAGCCTGGCGGGCTATAATCCAAGAGGGTCGCCAAGAATCACATACAACTGAAGCGATTCAGTGTGTACACACACATGCACACACATGATAAGGTAACCAATCAATGCATGCTTCCTGGGTTTTCTTTGTCTAAAGAGATTTAGTCCAAAACCTTTCTTCTTCCTCATATTCTGTAGCAGTTTGGAGTTGGTGGCAGGTTTCTTCCCATGACTCTGTAATCTAAGTATTGATGTCATTGGAATCATCCCAATGCTTCCTGGCAGTTCTCTGATGAGAGTTTTCTCCAGGTCCACAGCGGGAAAGTGCAGAAAACTCAGGATGCTCAGGACTCCAAGGAACCTGGGGAAACATACACACAGCTGTGCTAGGAGGAGGCCATCGGCCCCTCACAAGCGAAGGGGAAAGGAGTCCAAGCCTTCACGGGCATTAAGGTGGTGAAATTCCAGAAGTGACCTTCTCCAGGTCAAGCAGCAGACCCAGGGGGGCAGCAAATTCAGGGCTAGAACTTTGTTGGCCTCGGTTAGTTTCCTGGGGCTGTTGTAACGCATTATCACAAACTTGGCATCTTAAAACAGCAGACATAAATTCTTACTTCTGGAGGCCAGAAGTTCAAAATCAAGGTGTCAGCAGGGCCCCACTCCCTCGGAAGAAGCTAGAGGGAGAGAAACCTTTCCTGCCTCTCCCAGCATCTGGTGGCTCCAGCGTTCCTCGGCTTGCGGCCCCCTGACTCCAGTCTCGACCTCTGACCGCATGGCCTTCTCTGTGTCTCTGTCTCCCCTTCCATTATGAGGACAGTTATCATTGGCTTCCCAGCCGGCTCAGGGGCAAAGAATCTTCCTGCAACGCAGAAGACCCAGGTTCAGCCCCTAGATTGGGAAGATTCCCCTGGAAAAGGAAATGGCAACCCACTCCAGTATTTTTGCCTGGGAAGTCCCATGGAAAGAAGAGCCTGGCAGGCTACAGTCATGGGGTCACAAAATAGATGGACACACCTTAGTAACTAAACAATAGGGTAATCCAAGGATGATCTCAAGGTACATAGCTTAATTCCATCTGCAAAGACTCTTTTTCCAAATAATGCCATGTTCACAGGGCCCAGGTATTAAGACCTGGACAAATATTTGGGGGGCCACCCTTCAGCCCATAGCAGCCTTTCTGCCCACAGCCTTGACAGAGAAAGGATCTGGTCTATACTCCCCTTGAGATTCCTCACTCACAGCCAGATGTGGAAGAGAATTTTTGCACTCCAGATTTCACAGTCAGGAACTGCCTTGATTTAGGAGCTGAGAGGAATAAATAGGGAGTGGAGGAAGGGAGAAGGGCAGAGGGAACTCGACAAGAAGGAACCTGGAGCACCAGCCAGCCCAGGATTAACTCCTGAAGAGCCCTGGGTGGCCAGTTAACACATAGGAGGCTGTGTCCCTATCAAGTCAGGCTGTGTCACCTGTGGTCCAGCAGCCCCCTCCACGCACTGGACACCCCATCCATCCGTGAGACTGAGTCTTGTCATTGCCTGCTCTCCCGCCTTCCCCTCCAGGGGCTGAGTGTGTCACTCCTTTCCTCGTGTCCCCAGAGTCCTAGATATGGGGGAGGAGGAGGGAGCCTTGCAGGAAAGCAAGGGGCTCCAGAAATTGGACTCTGCTAAAAGGCTGAATATAAAACACATCAAGTCATCAGATAGAAATGCCTCGTGAGTTTCAGTAAGATTATTGAGGCAAGAAGAGAGAAGAATCACTCCTGTGCTTTTGCCTGGTAGCATTCAATTGATGGGCCTCCCAGGAGGTGCTGGTGGTAAAGAACACATCTGCCAATGCAGGAGACGCTAGAGATGGGGGTTCGATGCCTGCGNGTATAAGAGACAGCTCCCACCTCCCCCCTCCATCCCACCCCTCTAGGTTGCTACAGAGCCCTGATTTGAGTTTCCTCAGTCATACAGCAAATTGCCACTGGCTATCTATTTTACATATAGTAATGAAAGTTTCCATGTTACTCTTGCCATACATCCCACCCTCGCCTTCCTCCCTGCCACGCCCCCCCCCTTTTCTTTAAATAGACAAACGATGCCCTACAAAATCTAGCCTGCAGTCAGGTAAATTGGTGACTATGGAAAGCCATGAAAATACCATTTCCGTAAATGCTTGTCACAGGCTCTGATATTTGGGGCCTGTGTCAGATACAAATGACCCAGGACCAGCCCTGACCAAGGTCAGCATGGGGCTGGAGCTGGCTGGACAGAGTCCATAGCTTCCATGAAGCCACTGGGGCTGGAGCCCCTTCCTGACGCTGGTCTCCAGCGAAGGAAGATCTGAGGGGCCACCGTGGGGCTGCCACCCTTGTCACATAAACAGGGGCCTTCCTGTAAGCAGAAAAGAAAGCATGAGTCAAGCCTCGTGAGGATGGATGTGCAAGATGAGTTCCCTCAACTGGATCACCTGGGGAGTAGGTAGTAAGGTGGGAGAAGTAACAGGAGGCCAGGCCAACGTGCTGGGATTTTATGCTAAAGGCAGTAAGGAGCAGAGTGACGGAATTAGATGGATGCTTTAGAAAGGTTATGCTACATATGATGTAGATGCAATAAAAATGAATAGATTTGATTTTATGTGCAGAAAGAAAGTTTGGGTAAAAGATTTAAATTTCTGCATGGATGAAAGCATGAATAAAGTCCAAAGACAAACCAGACAGTGGAAAAAATATTTGCATGTCATATTAGAGAGAAAAGGTTGAGTTCCTTAATTTCTGAAGAGCTGCACACATCCATAACCAAAAGACTCAATTCTGCAAAAGAAATGAATGCATCGCTCATAAGAAAAGAAATAAAAATGGGTTTTAAACATGTTAAAAGTTGGTCAAACTCATTCTTAGTAAAGGGAATGCAAATAAAAGTACAAGATTCCATTTTATCCACTAAGTTTTAAAATTTAAATATTAAAAACATATTTCTGTATATGTAGGTTGGAAGAGAGCAGTTATCTCCACCTTTAGAGAGAAAAATTGTCAATGGTGATTCAGAGTTAAATGCAGATATTCTTAACCCAACCGCTTATCCACTTCTAGGAACTTGTTCTGTGGTTACATGCATGTATACGGATTTTCACTGGCAACAGAAAAAGTCTGGAAATGACAGAGAAGCCCATTAACAACGGAGTAGTGGCTGAGAACATAATTCTGGGCTCAAAGTGTCCCGCAAAAGTACGCTAAAGTCCTGACCCCAGCACCTAATTTGGAAATAGAGTCACTGCAGTGTCATTAGCTAAGATGAAGTGGAATAGGGTGAGCCCATAGTCTAATAATTCTGGCATCCTTATAGGAAGAAGCGAGGCATAGAAAGGAGAACGCCACTGAAGGCAGAGAGGCCCAGGGAGAGGAAACCGTGTGAGAGTGGAGGCAGAGGCTGCAGGGAGGCAGATGCAAAGCCAGGGAAAACCAGGAACCATCAGCCACCACCAGAAACTTGGGGAGAGGCATGGAACGGATTCTGTCCAGAGGCTCAGAGGAAGCGTGGCCCCGCGGACACCTTGATTTTGGACTTCCAGCCTCCAGAGGCCTCCAGCTGAGAGAGAATAAACTTCTACTGTTTCAGTCACAAGTCTGTGGCAGTTTGTTACAGCAGCCTTAGAAAGCGAAGGCAGACACACACTCTGGAGCTGGACCGCCTGGGTAGCGTGCCTGCTCGGCCACTGGCCAGGCTTAGTTTCTCAGCTTCTCTAAGCCTCTATTTTCTCATCTCTAAAATGGAAATAACAAAGCACCATATCTCCTGGGATTGCTTTTAGATTAAATACATTCATGCCTAAACTTTTTAGCAGAACCTGGGGCATAAAATACCACTGTATCAGTGTTTACTAAATATAAGTAGATATATTTTTCCATAAGATAGAGTACTTGTCCTGTTTACAATAGCCAGGACATGGATGGACATGGATGTACATGTACATCGGCAGAAGAATGGATAAGAAAGCTGTGGTATATGTACATGATGGAATATTACTCAGCTGTTAAAAAGAATGCATCTGAATCAACTCTAATGAGGTGGATGAAACTGGAGCCTATTATACAGAGTGAAGTAAGTCAGAAGGAAAAACACCAATGCAGTACATTAACGTATATATGTGGCATTTAGAAAGATGGTAACGATGACCCTATATGCGAGACAGCAAGAGACCCAGATGTAAAGAACAGACTTTTGGATTCTGTGGGAGAAGGCGAGGGTGGGATGATCTGAGAGAACAGCATTGAAACATGTATCTTATCATATGTGGAATAGATTGCCAGGCCAGGTTCGAGATATGAGACAGGGTGCTCAGGGCGAGTGCACTGGGATGACCCTGACAGATGGGATGGGGAGGGAGGTGGGAGGGGGTTTCAGGATGGGGACACATGTACACCCATGGCTGATTCATGTCAATGTATGGCAAAACCACTACAATATGGTAAAGTAATTAGCCTCCAATTAAAATAAATAAATAAATAAAAATTTTTAAGATAAAGCAGCTGTATAAAGAAAATACTATGGAGGCCTTCAAAGAATGTGTGGATCTAATAGACTCCAATGGAGTGATGTCTAAGATACACTAAGGAGGAAAAAGGATTACAGGGCAGAATGCCATACTGGATTTGTTTCTTTAACCTTAGTCTTCATCTTCTATTGCTTTTGCTACAAGTTAAGAATGTTACCTATAGCCTGAAATATACATGATAACCCATTCTCAAGGCTCTGGTCTTTAAAGATATAAATAACACTCTTCCATTGAGTCAAAAAAAAAAAAGTTTGCAGAACCCAGATTAACATTTGTTTAGTTGAAGGCTTATAGGAGTATTGTGACCTGACCTAAGTGGAGAGCTGCAAGAACACAGTTTTCTGGTGTAAAAGAAGTCTGAATTCTAACTCGGGTGAGCTGGCTCTTTGGGGACACTAGTCTACCATCTTCTCGATCTGCTGGGCTTCCAAATAAAGTCGTGACGCCTCACCCTAGTATCTTATTTATCAACTTCCTGGCCTCGTATGTGGCAAGCAGTACAAGCCTGGGCTCAGGAACAAAAGCGAGAGGCAGGGCAATGTGTAATAAGGCTCTGCCGTGGACGTAGAGACAGGTGAGAACAGGGGTTCTCTAGCACCTGCACTGACTGTCTTTGGAGGGAACTGCCAACTCTGGGGGTCTCTGGGGGCACCTGTGGGGCCTGGGGACAGGGCATCTGGTTTTCTAGTATGTTTCAAGCAGTACAAGCCTGGGCTCAGGAACAAAAGCGAGAGGCAGGGCAATGTGTAATAAGGCTCTGCCGTGGACGTAGAGACAGGTGAGAACAGGGGTTCTCTAGCACCTGCACTGACTGTCTTTGGAGGGAACTGCCAACTCTGGGGGTCTCTGGGGGCACCTGTGGGGCCTGGGGACAGGGCATCTGGTTTTTTCCTCATGCCTCGTACTCTTTGAATTTTGAATCTTGTGATATATCACCTTTTTATAAATGAATCAAAATTTTCAAAGAAGAAGACCAGGCTGTCCACATTGGGAGGATGGGTGGAGTTGCTGAGGTCAGAGCTCAGTCACTGACTAGGACTCAATGTTGGTAGTCATATGGGAGACGATTTGGATCTGGGCAGTGGGTGGGGAGAGAGAAGCAGGAATGTGGAAGCATATGCAGAGATGCTAAGGAGATGGACCCACAAAGATGTGGAGGGGAGGGAGACCTCAGGATGGCTCTTAGGAAATGGGGTCGCTAACAGTCGGACAGACTGAGCGACTTCACTTTCACTTTTCTCTTTCATGCATTGGAGAAGGAAATGGCAACCCACTCCAGTATTCTTGCCTGGAGAATCCCAGGGATGGGGGAGCCTGGTGGGCTGCCATCTATGGGGTCACACAGAGTCGGACACGACTAAAGTGACTTAGCAGCAGCAGCAGCAGCAGCAGCAGGATATGTGGCTGACTAGGAGTATGCCTCTGAGCCAGGAGAGGAGGCCAGCAAACATCACAGGTTTAGTGGCCCCCAGGGGCAGTAGGGGATGGAGAAGGCTGCAAAAATCAAAGGGAGAAAGACCTTGTTCTTGGGAAAGAAGGTGGAAATTCACACTTCCTTTCCTTCAAACTGCTCACACTGAGGCAGGAGATAGATGGGCCCCCGACTGAACAATCTCTCCCCTGTGGACGAAACTCCATAATAGCAGAAGCTCCATAAAAGCTGGATGATGAAGGAGGCTGAACCCTGCCTAGACAAGAGATAAAATGACCACATACTTCTCATTCTTGACGTGAAGGACACGTCCTTGACTACACAAGGCTCCTTGGAGGTCAAAAAGGGAGAGGGCATCACCTCATAGTAAGTGATGCTGACTACCCATAGACCTCTTCACTAGAATCCGTCTTGACTAAGAGATGAGCACACACACATGGGAGGACCCTGAGACATACCAAACATGGACTAAAGAACCAGGCAAATCAAAATGATTGGCCACAGGAAAACTGGCAGAAATGCCCCATAAACGTGATTCAAACCACCACGAGGGCATGACTCTCTGAGCCCACCTGTGTGTCTATCCACATGTACTGGACTCTTTTCTAATAAACACTTTGTTTCACTACTTTCTATCTTTGTGGGAACTGTTTTCTAAAAGCCAAAGGGCCAAGGCCTTGTCACTGAGCACTAGTCTAGTGAGTAGGATTCCGTGTTCTCAGCCTCCACAACCTGACCTCAGTCTCTGGCCAGGAATCAAAGCCCTGCTTCAGGCTGCTGCAGACGCCGCTCGAGATCAGCACGAGCCCACTGCCAAGACCCAAATCTCAGGCAGGTACCTTGAGTATTCAAGGTCAGCTATGCCAGGGTTTGGCATTCCTAATATTGTTTCTGTGGGAAAAGCATTTCAAAATGTAAGCCAGTTGTTTGGAATATGATAGAAAATTTCTTCATAAGACTATTCACTTCTGGGCAATTCTTTATGTGCATTCTCAGTTTTAAAATATTAATGTGCTATGAGTTTCCAAAATATATTACAATATATAAAAGGGGGAAAATGAACTTTTTATAAGGATGAAATAAGCGCCGAAGATTTGGGTTACCAAGATGAAACTTTTGTACTATACATTCATATCAAGCAATGCTTCTTACCAACATTTATTTCTCAAATAATACTGAAGTTTATTACTTAAATGACACTTCTATGTTGCAGAATAAACGTCTGTTTCAGACACTTAGCAAATCCAATAACCTATCATTTCGATAAACCATTTCATTAGTAGCCACATTAGTGTTTCCATTAGAGTTTCCAACACATTAGTATTTCCATCCCACAAATACTCTACATGAAGGACTTTATATCATCCTGGAAATATAATCAAGAAGTAACGCTGGAAGACTACACATTAAAGCTACACTGGTTATTTAAAATGTGTATAAGCAACAAAGGAACTTTTACAAAATGTAGTATTAACAGTATCTCCATCTTAGGAAAAGAAAAGCTATTTCAAGCCAACTACACACCCAAAATGGTACAACTTATTGCTATTATTCTAATGCAGGACAGATTATTGCTTAAAACTGCACATTTCAGAACACCAAGAAATTTTCATTTTTTTGGTTACCATTTATGCAAATCAACATCAGAATAAAGACTTTTAGTTAAACTTTTGTGTTAAAAGTGAAGTTTATTACAATATAGTAAGTGCAAATGTTATTAAAAATGCTGGTTAAAATCATAAAGTGTCTATATAATTTTTCTAGTATAAATATTGGAAATAACAACTTTAACAATTCTATAAGTACACAGTACATTGAAAACATAAAATCACACACAAGGCTAAATATTTAATCACTGCACATTATCATTTTAGGTATCACTCTTCTGATCCCAACATCATTCCAGAGTACAAAGGGGTTACAAACATCAAGGTTTCAGAGTCTTGAATGTATGTCAGTTATCACACATTAATAATGCTTTAAAATCATTGCTTATATTCTAATCAAGTGGTTCTAGTTCCAATAATTCCTTTTCTCGATAGGTCTTGGACAAAAAGTTGAGCTAGAAAAACTGTGATTACAGAACCTAATGTGATTAATATCACATTAATTCTCAATGATTCATTTAAAACTAGCATAAAGTGTTATTAAAAGTCCTATAGGACACGGAAGACAATAAGTACATCACATGTAAATAAAATTAAGCAGCTCACCCTCTGCTTGCTTACTTGGCTCCATGTCTCTGTAGAAGGGAGAAGCTGAGCCATAAAGAAGTGCGGGCCAATCAGAACTGCTGGGCGTGTGTTTTGGGGGGCTTAGGGGTGCTGGTGAAGGTGGGAGGAACAGCACAGGGAAATAACTGGGGAGAAATGTCAGTCTATAAAGGGAAATTAAACAGTATTACTTGTCCACTCCTCCCCATCCTGCTGAAGCAGGGGACAGTTCCAGTCCAGCCTCCATCCACTGTCTCCCAGCAGGGGCTCTGTTCCCCTCCACTGTGAAGACCGCATTTGCTTTTCAGACAATGTAAAGCCATGGCTGTTCGCTATTGAGAACATTTCACAAACCTGAGGAACAGCCTATAAATTATAGGTTTGGACACTGCACAAACATCAAGGAAAATCTGAACTAGGCCTCAGCATGAGGGGAAGGGGAAACAGCTTTTACAAGCAGCTAATGCCCACACAGGCTAAGTGGTTCAGCCAAGGGGACCGCAATGCTTATTTCTTCACGAACATGCTTCTCAAACTTTCATGTGCATAGGATTCACTTGGGATCTCACCAAAGTGAGCTGGGTTGGGGGTGGGCCCACAGGTTCTGCATTTGTAGTTAAGCTCCCATGGACCACACTTTGAGATGCTGATGCACCTAGCCTATGGACCATACCTGGAGAAGCAAGAGTCTGCAACACAAAGAGGGGGCCACCTCCTTCTCTCTGGGCCACAAGTATATGTTGAAAGTCCTGAGGAGAGCTGAGATAAGCCCAGTGTTATGGACCCACCCCAGCACATCCCTGGGCTGCAGGTGGAGACGTGGCACACTGAGTGGGCAAATGCAGGTTAACATATTTTCTGACAGCACCATACTATGACTATATGAACAGCTGAACAACATAACTCAACTTGAGTGAATGGAGAAGTCTACTAGTTGGGAATAAAACTAAACTTTTCCCACGTAGTCCTCCTTAAAGTGATTACATGATTACAAAGGTATAAAACACCAGCGCATTAAATCTCATAGTAAAAGGCCACATGTGCACACATATACATACAGCATGGATTCTAAGAAACTAAATGCATTTTGTCACAATAAAGCACGGGCTACCACTGCTCCCAGCTAAAGTCATCTCCTCTTCCAAACACAAGGAAGAAACCTTGAATTGTAAGGAAGATCACTGCATTGCCTGCCAGCACCAGGCCACAGGCTCCCCATTTGATCTGAAACACAAGAGGATTAAAAAGAGGATTAAATCTTTATATTGTCCTCTTTGCAAATATATTATTTTCTGCGTCAGAAACAGCCAATGAAATACTAAATAAAATTGCTAAAAGGCTTAACAATGTAATAGGCAGGAGACAGTGAACAGTTCAGTAATTAGTCTAATCACTTCGTGACGCTTGTTAATTAGGTCTGGTATCATCCTTAACATTTTCCCCATTAGACATACTTCTCTACTTGTTTTCATGAGACAATGACTGCCTTCAGTAAAATACACAAAGCAAGATTAGGAAGGGTCCAATTACAATATTGGTTACTAGAAGTCCTGGATATATTGCCTTTTCTCATGAAGATAGGAATTGGAGAGTTGCAGATTGATTTGTTTCTTTTCCAGGCAAAAGATTTTAAATAATACTCGATGCAACTAAAAAGAGCTTTCCAGCGTGGCAGATGGTTTTCCAGAGGCACAGTTGGGAATGAGAGTACCCTCTAGTGGGCATAGTTTGTTTTAACAAGTGGAGAACATCAGTGAAAATTTTTTCATAAAACATGGTGCAGTGTTTGAAAGATAAAAATAGAAATCCTTAGAGAAAAATTTAAGAAGGACTAGTCTAAGGCACAAGAGGGATAAGACCGTGACAATCTTACACTGAAAAACCTTCCATGCTTCTGTTATCTAGACAGAGTTCAAACTGGCCTGGCATTCCTGACCTTCTCCAGTCAGGCTTCCCCAGCCTTTCTAGCCTCAATCTCAACGTCTCCCTTTTTGCTCCATCATATTGGACTACTCTTTAGTCCATACATTTGATTTTTGCATTTGAGAACCATTCCAAACAATCTTACACTGAAAAACCTTCCATGCTTCTGTTATCTAGACAGAGTTCAAACTGGCCTGGCATTCCTGACCTTCTCCAGTCAGGCTTCCCCAGCCTTTCTAGCCTCAATCTCAACATCTCCCTTTTTGCTCCATCATATTGGACTACTCTTTAGTCCATACATTTGATTTTTGCATTTGAGAACCATTCCATATGATTGCCTTCTCTACTTTAATCAAAATAGTATTTATCCATAGATGCCACATCAAATACCAGATGTAATTTCTCTCTTCTTGGTATACCTATGGCATTCTGATCATGTTTTAATGACCACATATAGTACACGTTTACTATACTTACCCATCAGGCTAGTTTCTGTTCTCTTGTGAGAACAGAGACAGTATCTGGTTCTTATTCCGAGTGTCCTATAAACAGCATATGCTCTGTTTGAAGAAGTGAAGTCGCTCAGTCGTGTCCGACTCTTTGCGACCCCGTGGACTGTAGCCTACCAGGCTTCTCCGTCCATGGGATTCTCCAGGCAAGAATACTGGAGTGGGTTACCATTTCCTTCTCCAGGGGATCTTCCCGACCCAGGGATCGAACCTGGATCTCCCGCATTGGAGGCAGACGCTTTAACCTCTGAGCCACCAGGGAAGCCCTGTTTACTACATGAGTAAATAGCACTTGTGTAGGTCTGCTATTCAGTGTCCCAAATAAGAGTCTCATGAAACAGTATGTAATTGGGGGAAATAAAAGCAAATAGCATAGAAGACAGTGAATGTCAAAGAACTGAATAAATCATACCCATAATGTATATTTTGCAGATAAAAACTTTATATTGGATACTGATTAAATAAACTGCATACTTACGGCAAGACAAGAAAAAATTAAACATAAAATTTTCTCTTGTTCAGGCCTCCTCCCTCCCCTTTGTGTACTGTGCATCTGTATTAACCAGACCTCCTTAGGAGATAACATTGCTTCTTAACATTCCTTCCTAATCCCTTAAAGGGCATAACTGCTTGGGAGATAATCTTCCTTCTTAGTGATGTAGGGGGCCACGATGACCTATGACCCACTGCTCACTTTATACATGCCAATCTGGATTGTGTAAATAGTCAATAGTATGTTATTTGACATATAACCATTTGCCTCTAAAACTTATGTAACTGTGGTTTGATCTCTTGCAGGAGGGACAGTCATCTCCTGGGGTATGATCCTCAGGTTGGGGCAAATAAAATTTTCCATTTGGTTGACTGATTGATTGAGTGAGTGAGTCATTAATTTTCTCACTGACAATATGAAGATGTCATATTACTCACTGTATCTTTCAGTAGCTATATAGTTTTCCCTCAATATGTAACTATTGTGTTGAGAGTTATGTCCATGATCCTATTTTCGGGAGAAGAATTGGGTATGATGTTGTGACTTATATTAAGAAATATATATTTGATCAGTCCCCATATTCTCCACAGAGCTTCTAAAATCCTTGGAACTTCGTAAGTGATGAGAGTGACTGTTTTTATGGTGGAAACCTCTGATTTATAGCCAGTCAGTCAGAAGCATGGGTAACAACCTGGACTTGTGACTGGCATCTGAAGAGGGAGGTAGTCTTGTGGGACTGAGCCCTGAACCAGTAGAATCTGTTGCTGTCTCCAGGTAGATGGAATCAGACTTGAGCTGAATTGTAAGATACTCACCTGGTGTGGAAGAATTGCTCCTTAACTGTGTAGCGAACAACCCCACCCCATCCCCCCCCGCCACCACACACACATACACACACTGGAATTAGGTGACCAGGACCCCTTTTGATGTTTATTTTGGAACTACAAAAGTATTGCTACATGAGTCTCTGGATTGCCCTACAGTAAGAGGCAAGGATTTCAGAATAATTCCAGAAAATGGCTTACAACAGAAAAAGCAAGAAATCACTTGGTCTGACTAAAAGTCAAAAGAGGAAGAAAGCAAGCATTTTGAAAGCATGCACAAGATATTGACAGGTAGATCTAAATCAGAGGAATACAGAAACTAAAACTATGTCTGGCTTTGAGTATTAAGTCTAAGCAGTGGAAATGAAACTGTGGTTCCAGACACAGGCCTGCGAAGTAACCTCGGCGATAGCTGGTCAAAACAATAGACAAGACGACTTACCACAGACACACGAGCGAGAATAACAGGAAATCCAAAGGCAGAAACAACAATTCCTGTAGTGAAAAAATAAGCCAGTTCCCGACAGGCACTACTTGTTGCATCGGAGTCATATGTTGCTCGTTTGGCAATGAAATGGGGGATGGGAGAGATGGCGTAGAAAATCAGGACAAACAAGGGCCAGTAAACCCTGTTGGTTGGACCCAGGAGAAATCCGAAATGAAAAGTTAGTTACATCGTAATTAAAGATACACTACTGTTTCAAAGTTTATATTATTTTAAATGTCTAGGTCAACAATTATTTATTCAGTTGTCAACATCAGTGCATGAGATGATTGTTTTCCAGGAACAGCTGATGATTAAGTAGTAGATAATTAAAAATTACTAGTACATTAATATGCAGACAGCTTATACTGTGTTAAGAAACAATGACACAATGTAAAATCTAGAATCTTTATGGTTTTCTGTACTACTGAGCTGTAGTTTCTTTAGGGACAGAATCCTAACTTAGTCATCTTTGCTTTCCATATAGAACATAGCACAGTGCCTTGCACATGTTCATTCAGTAGAAATTATCTGAGTGTGCACAGGTTGGAAACCTTTCAATTTCTTGGAGTAAAACTCAAGATTCCTTGCCCTGGCCTACAAAGCCTCACATGATCTGGCCAACTTCTTCCATTCATTCTGTGCCATCTTCCCTCATTTGCTTCATCTGTAACCACATTAGCTTTTCTATTTCTTAAATACTCCCTCAGCCTGGAATGCCCTCTCCTGACTCATCGACCTGATAAAGTTATTTATCCACAAAGTCTCAGGTTAAGGACAACCTCTTCGATGCAGTCCTCCCTGACTTTACCAGGGAAACTCAGGTTCCCTTTCTCAAAGCTCTCACTGTACTTTGTACACATCTCTTCTGACTGGACTGTCTGCCTGTCTCTCACTCGTAACTAGAACTGCAAGCTCCCTGAGGACAGGACTGCATCTCATCATTCTTGTATCCTCAGCTGGTCTAGAGGAAGTTTTCAATAAACTCTCATTAAATGAACACATCAATTTTGAAAAGAGCTTTTCTCTGCACAAATACAACTAACTAAGGGACTGGGTTTGTAATTTGGGCTTCATTTGGAGAAAGCAATGGCACCCCACTCCAGTACTCTTGCCTGGAAAATTCCATGGATGGAGGAGCCTGGTAGGCTGCAGTCCATGGGGTCGCTAAGAGTTGGACACGACTGAGCGACTTCACTTTCACTTTTCGCTTTCATGCACTGGAGAAGGAAATGGCAACCCACTCCAGTGTTCTTGCCTGGAGAATCCCAGGGATGGGGGAGCCTGGTGGGCTGCCATCTATGGGGTTGCACAGTGTCGGACACGACTGGAGCAACTTAGCAGCAGCAGCAGCAATTCATTCATTAGAGCTTGGTGCTAAATAGACCAAACTCTCTAACACCCATACTAATTGTGACAAAGACATAAAAAGAATAGTTCTTTCTGAATAACTTACCCATAATCCTCTAAGGCACATCCCAGCATCAGAAAAGTCAGCCCAATAGCCCCACTGAAAGATAATGCCACAAGAGCTGGGAAAAATAAAATCAAGAGGTTTTATAAATATAAATATAAAATTACAGGTTCCAATGGTTACCAGGGACTGGGGAAGGGGGAGAGAAACGGAGAAGGATTCTTCTGGGATGGATGAAACGTCCTGGAATTAGAAAGTAGTAATGGTTGTACAACCTTGTGTATATATTAAAAACCACTTTAAGAATTTTTAGAGTGTAAAGAATTTTACCCTTTTAAATGCCTAATTTTTGATATGTGAATTATACCTTAATTTTACACTTTTTACAAAAAGAATTGCTTATTTCATTGAAAGAGATTTACTTATTTCATTGGTTGATGTTACATTTGACTAGCAAATGACAGCTTATGTCTGTTACTCTCAAATCTTCAGGGGGAGAAAGAGCTCAAGCCTTTCCAGTACTCAGCCCGTCTAATGTATGAATTCCTTAACACCCATACTAAGAGGCCAGCCAGCCAGTTGATACAATACTAGTGAAGGGAAACTCACTATCTCCTGAGGCAGATTATTTCATTCTGACAGTTTTCAGATGCTAAAACCCCTCTTTCCTTAAACTGTACCCCAAAATGTCTCTCTGTAATATAAACCCTTTGATCACTGTGTCTCCCCATACCACAGGGCTTCAAGTATTTGAAGATTACTTTCACGTCTTCATAACAAATTCTTCCCAACTAGTAGCCCCTGAATATCAATTCCCTGCATCTGTTGGACACTAATCTTTGAGGAGGTAGAAATGTGTCTGCTTTGTCCACTGCTGATTGAGAGAATAACAGAACTGTTTAAGAAATCTTGTCACTGACTGGTTGTGTGACTGTGGTAGAAGCTGAACCTCCTTAGACCGGATTATTCAGCTGTAAAATGGGAATAATGATGCCAATTTATTAGGGCGTTTATGGGACTCAGATAAGATAATCTATATAAAGTGATTTCAGATGCTGAGAACCCTCTTTCCTTAAACTGTCTCCCTGTAATATAAACCCTTTGATCATGATCAAAGGCAGGCGCTCAGTAAGCAAATACTGATGTAAGTATATGCTCATTTTAGCAACGGACTTTGGTAAAGGCAGCAATCACAAGCAGAGGATACTGAATTATTGAAGTACTCCTCTGAAAAAAAAATCCATAATACTCAAAATTAGTCATTAGGTAAGCCAATTAACATTTTGATTGCTTCCTTTAAGAGGCAATCTGGAGAGACTTTTATAGGAAGATGCCTAGGTGATTTTTAAAAACATCTGGGAGTATACAGATGTTAGAGGACAAGGAAGGACTGTCAGTTTTCTATATTTTTCCATTTAGTACATGTCACTTTGGTGGGGGGAGTGGACAAAAGTAACTTTTCCCATATTGTTTCACTACAGATGATCTTTTCCTCATTGGTTCTGTCCCCTGCCTGTGCCTAACCACCTGCACCACTCTGTCCTACAGGAGACCATTCAGAGCTATGAACCATAGACCTCTTCCTTCCGTTCTGGGACAAGGCACCAGTCACTCAAAGTTCACAACTGTATCTCCAACTGATGCTCTTTATCTCCTTTTTCTTTTTCAGGAATTGCATCCTTGGCCATCGCTTAAACTTGGAGCTAACCAGAAATGCAAATTCACCTATCACTCCACACTCTTGCTGGGACACTGCATTCAACACAAAGCCTCCTGGTACCACAAGGACCCAGCTACATCTAATGCTGCAGTTTGAAGTAACTCCCAAGAACTCAGCCTGCACCTTCAACTCCAATATGGACCTCTCTGGGTAGTCAACATAGAATTCAACTTCAACATGTGTAAAACTGAAACATCTCCCCTTCTCCTCCCAAACACACACTTCTTCCTTTCTAAGGCTCTATCTTGAAAGACTAACACCAGCCCTACACTGCATTTTCTAGAAAATCAGTAAGTCAGGGTGACTCAATATCCCAGACCTCACTCAAACCCACTGCAAAAGATTAAGTGATTATGTCCCCACTCCGCAAATTCATATATTAAATTTTAACATCCAGTGAGATGGTGGTAGGAGGTGATTAGATCATGACAGGATTGCTGCTGCTGCTGCTGCTGCTAAGTCGCTTCAGTCATATCCAACTCTGTGCGACCCCAGAGATGGCAGCCCAGGATTAGGACCCTTATAACGGGACTCCAAAGAGCCTCCTAATCCCTTCTGTTGTGTGGGGACACAGCAAAAAGATATCTGTTCAGGAACCAGGAAGCAAGCCTTCACCAGACAGCAAATCTGCTGGCACCTTGATTGTAGAGATCCCAGCATCTCAAACTAAGAAATAAATGCTATTTAAGCCACCCAGCTTATGGTATTTTTGTCCCCGCAGCCTTAAAGGATTAAGACAACCACCTCTTCTCTTGTGCCCTCAGCTACTTATCATCTGTGTGCAGACCCTTATCATCTGAGGCCTGCCTTCAGCTCATGACTCTTCCAATCCATCCTCCACACACCAGACAGTGACCTCTCGAATATACAAAGCTGGTATCACCTTCACAGTTGCTTTCACAGCCTATGAGCTGTTCTGGCACTGGAGGCGCACCTGCGCCCCATGTCACATGTCCTCTCCATTAGAATAAACTCTGCCCTCACCCCAATCCTTTGCCAGGTGAAGTCTTGTTGATCCTTTTAGATTCAGAGCAAGGAATGCCTCTTTTGGGAGACTGGTCCTCTTCCTCCCTGGCACAGGGTTTGGTAATGCCATCTGTATTAATTTCCTAGGCCTGCTATTAAAAATGTATCACAAACTGGGTGGCTTAAAAGAACAGATATTTACTCTCTCATGTCTAGAAAGGACATCTGCTCCCTCTGAAGACTCTAAGGGAAGATTCCTTCCTTGTCTCTTTTTAACTACTGGCAGTTGCCTGCCATGTCTGGTCCTCTCCAGCTCACAGATGCATCATTCCAAGCTCTGCCTGTACTCCTATGGTGTTCTCCCTATATTTATCCATGTCTAAATTTCCCCTTTCTTACAAGGACACTAGTCCTTGGGTTAGAGTCCAACTAATCTGATATCACCCTAACTTGATTATATCTGCAAAGACCCTATTTCCAAATAAGGTCAGATTCACAGACACTGAGGAGCTGGAACTTGAATGCATTTATCTGAGGGATACAGTCAGCCTACAATACTATCTTGGTCCTCACACTGTATCTGAGCACACCTGAGACATTTAAACAGTAACACAATTATTTCCAGCCCTGTCACACAATAACTGCTCATCTAACCTTTTATCCCAAGCCTCAGGCACACAGCAGTCCTCCTTCAAATGTTAAATTATCTGGAAGAAGCTTCCTTAGTCCTTTTCCATTTCATAATCTATCTTTTTTTTTATTTTCAAGCAAGTCAATTTCCTTGCAATTGCTCTACATCAGTAGAATTTCAGAGCAGCTGTATTGTTATCACAATTGTATTTATGTACTTATTGATCGAATAATTACTTATACAACTTCTGATGACTACTTACTTATTGTGTCTCTCTTTACCAAACCATCCTTGCTCATCTCTGATTCCTGGGGCCTAGCACCTACCTGGTACACAGTGTGCATTTATTAAATGTTTGTTGAAGGAATATGTAAGAGGGTGGCTACACCAAGGGTAAAGCTGGAAGTGACAGTGAGAGATGGCTTCTTGAAGCTGTAGGTGGGTTCCAGTGTGTCCAGAAGATTCAGAAATGGTATGGATAACTTCCTAACCATCAGAAAAAAAAAATCAAAGCAAAAGAAAAAAGAATAAATCATTAATAGTATCTTATAGAGCAAAGCCATGAAAACAAGCACAAAAATATCAGTTATGACAATAAACATAAATGGGTTTAACCTCATGCTCACTCCTAGATTGGAGAAAGGAATAAATACAACTCCAAATTTGGCTATGTATTGTTTCCATGAGGCACGTGTAAAACAAAGTGGTTCAGAAGTTTGAAGAAAAAGTGTTTACAAAGCCCTTTTCAAGCAAAACAAGCTAAACCAAAACACTCACAAAGGTTAGATTTTGAGTGCTAAAATTTGATAAAATATATAAAGAAAACGAAGCACAAAGTCATATGGGATGAATTGCATAGTTTTAAAAGTTAAAAATCAAAAACTGTTAATAATACGAAGATAAATGATCACAAACTTAATAAGAGTAGGAGAATCTGGCATTAAGATCCCACTCCAGTACTCTTGCCTGGAAAATCCCATGGATAAAAAAAAAATCAAAGCAAAAGAAAAAAGAATAAATCATTAATAGTATCTTATAGAGCAAAGCCATGAAAACAAGCACAAAAATATCAGTTATGACAATAAACATAAATGGGTTTAACCTCATGCTCACTCCTAGATTGGAGAAAGGAATAAATACAACTCCAAATTTGGCTATGTATTGTTTCCATGAGGCACGTGTAAAACAAAGTGGTTCAGAAGTTTGAAGAAAAAGTGTTTACAAAGCCCTTTTCAAGCAAAACAAGCTAAACCAAAACACTCACAAAGGTTAGATTTTGAGTGCTAAAATTTGATAAAATATATAAAGAAAACGAAGCACAAAATCATATGGGATGAATTGCATAGTTTTAAAAGTTAAAAATCAAAAACTGTTAATAATACGAAGATAAATGATCACAAACTTAATAAGAGTAGGAGAATCTGGCATTAAGATCCCACTCCAGTACTCTTGCCTGGAAAATCCCATGGATGGGGGAGCCTGGTGGGCTGCAGTCCATGGTGTCGTGAAGAGTCAGGCCCAACTGACCGACTTCACTTTCACTTTTCACTTTCTTGCATTGGAGAAGGAAATGGCAACCCACTCCAGTGTTCTTGCCTGGAGAATCCCAGGGACGGGGGAGTCTGGTGGGCTGCCGTCTCTGGGGTTGCACAGAGTTGGACACGACTGAAGCGACTTAGCAGTAGCAGCAAGATTGGGTAGGTAAAAACAGGACTGTGGATGATGCAAACAATATATGTATGTATGTTTTTTTTTAAAAACTATTTGGCTGCACTGAGTCTGAGTTACTGCATGTGGGATCTAGTTCTCTGACCAGGGACTGAGCCCAGGCCCCCTGCATTTGAAGTGTGGAGTCTTCACCACCGGATCACCCGGCAAGTTCCTGTATATGTGTATTTATTTATTACCTCTTACAAGTTGGTTTACAACTTTTCAAGTCCCACAGAACACTAAAAAACTGATGACAAATTTTAACTATGATAAAAATATGGATAAATTCAGAGAAAGCACAAGCCAAATTTAGAGTACCGAAAATAGCTAATTATCGTCAGCAGTAGAAACTAACAATGCCCACTTAAAAAGAATGGAACCGAATTTTCTTCTAAGTATGTCTTCAGTCAAAGAGTAACTGAAAGCTTCAATTGGAGGCCTCTATTTCCTAGAAAATATTTTAAATGACCACCCAGTACTCGGAAATCTATACAACATGGCCAAATATGTGTTAGATGAGGTATTAGCTTCCTGCGGCTGCTGTAACAAACAACCACAAAGCTGGCGGCTTAAAACAGCAGAAATGCGTTCTTTCACAGTTCTGGAGAGCAGAAGTCTGAAATCAAGGTGTTAGCAGTGCTGTGCTCCCCCTGAGGGTTGCAGGGGAGCGCCTCTTCCATCCGCTCCAGTGATCTTGAGGCTTGTGGCTCCATCCTATCTCTGTCTTCACATCACCTTCTCCTCTGTCTGTATTAAATCTCCCTCAGTGTCATTCTTGAAAAGATACAAGTGATGGCGTTTAGGGCCCAGCTAGATAATCCAGGATAAGCTCCTCCTCTCAAAATCCTTAGTTTTATCACATCTTTTGCCATATAAAGTTATAGTCACAGGTTCTGGGAGTGAAGCTATCTTGGGGGAAGTCATTTTTCTTCTGGTTGCAGATCCAAGTCTGTAACGTGAAATACTTTTCAATGTTAAATAAGAAAGAGTATGCACTGCATGGTTAAGTCAAGAAATAAGAAAGAAAACTCATGAAAGAAATCAAGTAAAAAGGGGATGGCTTAGATTTTTAGAACGAAATAAGTGGAAATGTTAAAGGATATTTTAAAATGTTTTAAATATAAATAAATGAATTAACTATAAATAAAAACAAGAAATGAATGTCAGAGATTTATTTAACTCATTGATTAACGAGGTAACCGGTGATGTTATTGGCTAAAAGGAGAATTTGAAGAGCAGAGACACATACAGGCCATGAAATAAAGCTACAAATTGATGGGTGATGGCATTTTTCAAGGCAGAGCCGGTGCAAGGCCTAGCTTCTGGGTAAGGCTCACCAGGGCTGGGGGAGGCCTGGACCAGGTGTCAAGGCCCGGGTGATGCTTCCTCACGGCATGGGGCAGTGTTCATTCCCAGCCTCTGCCAAGCTCCTGCAACTAGCCAAGAACCCTTAGCGGGGGCCTCAGCTCCTTTTCTGCCCCTGTGACCTGCCCCTTAGTACTTGATCACGTGGACCCTACAGATTAGAAACAGCAGCTCCTCTGCCATATGAGGGCTGTGGCCCTGGCCAGGTGATAGTTCCTTCACCCCACCTCCAGCGCCAGCCCTCATGAGTCCCTGCCAGTCACCCTCGAGCCTCGGAAAGGGACTGGGGGAATGACTTGAGCCAGTGAGGTTTTCCACAGAAGCCTGGCTTTAGGGATCCTCGGTGGCATAAGATGGAGACACGCCACTTTAAATTAATTTGCTTCACTTTATGTTGCTTTTCTTGCTGTTTTTCTCCAAGCCCTTAAGCCAATAACGTTTTCATGAATTTCCCAAACAGAAATACAGTAGGCTGTGTTCCCCAAACTCAGTAAACCACAGAACCCCTTCTCTCTTGCTTCCCTAGAAGGTAGCTTAAGGGACTGGGGGCCACACACTGGGGAACCGGCTGATCTAATTCCAAGGAAGAGCAAAGGATACAGGAGCATCTGATCAGAGCCTCTTTATTCCAGACAAATTGGTGTCTGGAATCCAATGTGTGCAGGAGGGGCTGGCAGGAAGAGGCAAACCCCAGATGTTTCCCTGCCCTCCCCACTGCCATGATATTGTAGCAGGACCCAGGAACTGGGCCCCCACCCCTGAAAGATGTGGCCTGTGCTCACATAGTGAGGGCTTCATATTAAAAACAAACTGGGGAGAAAGTGTGGCCACCCTGGAGGCTCAGATGGTAAAGAATCCGCCTGCAATGCGGGAGAACTGGGTTTGATCCCTGGGTTGGGAAGATCCCCTGGAGGAGGGCATGGCAACCCATTCCAGTATTCTTGCCTGGAGAATGACCATGGACAGAGGTGCCTGGTGGGCTACAGTCCATGGGGTTGGAAAGAGTAAAACATGACTGAGTGAAAAGAACACACATAGACATTGGTTGGGATAACCGAGTCAGACAGAGTCAAGTTCAAGTTCTGGCTTTAGCCCTTTAGTGGAATTGTGTGGTTTCTGACACATCCTTTAACTTCTCCAACCTTCCATGTTTCCATCCATGAGCGGGAATTACAAGGCATGTCTTGTTAGTTGCACTTGGAATTCAAGACAACGGTATCAGTAGAACTCTTGAGTGTAGAGGTCACTCATAGTGACCTCTATGTAGGCGGCCCCCAGAAAGGAGTGCCAGCTGTGTGGGGTCAGCTCCTAGGTTCTGCTGTCTGAGGACTGACGCCTGTCTACCTGGCATTTCATTCATAGACATGCTTCTGCCCAGGGTTTGTCCAGGAATTCTCAGGGTTTGACCATTGCAAACAACCCCCTGGAGAAGGAAATGGCAACCCAGTCCAGTATTCTTGCCTGGAAAATCCCATGGACAGAGGAGCCTGGTGGGTTATGGTCCATGGGGTCGCAAAGAGTCGGACATGACTGAAGCGACTGAACATGCACGTGCTGGATTCCAGAATCTATTTATTTAGAATGTAAAGGGTTCCTTTTGCAGAAGCAAAGACCATCTTTTATTTTTCCTGTAACAAAGAAGACTTAAAGATAACTCTGCTTATGTATGCTTATGAAATTCTTAGGAAGAAAAGGAATCATTTCTGTGGCAATGATTATTACTGGAATCAATCTCATTGTTGATCCCTTCTGGTAGCCCACCCACTCTTTCTGTATCTATGACTTCATTTAATTATGAAGTTCAGAAGGATTTTGACTTGCCCAACCTCACACAGCTGTGGTGGAGCTTGGAAACAAGGCTGGTTTTATCTGAGCTGAATATTCTTTCCTGAAAACACAGGGGTCCATTCTCATGAGATGGAGTGGAGAACAAATAAGAATACAGATGAAATAAGAAGATAGCAATCACTGCTGTGCATACACACAGAGGAAACCAGAATTGAAAGAGACACATGTACCCCAATGTTCATCGCAGCACTGTTTATAATAGCCAGGACATGGAAGCAACCTAGATGCCCATCAGCAGACAAATGGATAAGAATGCTGTGGTACATATACACAATGGAGAATTACTCAGCCATTAAAAAGAATACATTTGAATCAGTTCTAGTGAGGTGGATGAAACTGGAGCCGATTATACAGAGTGAAGTAAGTCAGAAGGAAAAATGCCAATACAGTATAGCTCAGAGGTTAAAGCGTCTGCCTCCAATGCGGGAGATCCAGGTTCGATCCCTGGGTCGGGAAGATCCCCTGGAGAAGGAAATGGTAACCCACTCCAGTATTCTTGCCTGGAGAATCCCATGGACTGAGAAGCCTGGTAGGCTACAGTCGACGGGGTCGCAAAGAGTCGGACACGACTAAGCGACTTCACTTTCACTTTCACTTTATATTAACGCATATATATGGAATTTAGAAAGATGGTAATGATGACCCTATANTTATTTATTGTTGAGCCAAGGAGGGTGCTATAAATGTGTGTCCCTTCTTACATAACCTCTGTCTCTTATACACATCTAGATGTGTATAAGAGACAGATACAAAGAGTAGTGCCTGGCACATAATAGATGCTCAGTAAATGATTGTGAAAGGATAACCAAATACATCAAGGAGGAGGAGCAGGTTCAGCTGGGGAAGGAGGAGCGAACAGCCCTTTTGTTACCTGGGAAAGATTTCAAGAAAAAAGCAGGATGTCAGGAGCTACCAGAGATGGGTGAAAAGGAAACGTGGCAAGAGCCAGGAAGGGGAGGAAATGGTTCAGAACTATGAGGTATTGAACTCCCTCCACAGCCCAGTAGAAAGCTCAGATTTAAAAAAAAATCATGTTGCATCATGTAAACTGAGAAGTTGAATCAACTCATAATTGGGGCTTTCGTGGATTTATTCAAACACCTCAGTGTATTTTTAACTGGTCTGAAATGTTGTTAATGATGTGTATATATGTGTGTGTTCCATTGGTTTTACTTAGATTTAATTACGAACTTGGTCTTTCCTTTAAAATCAATCCTTTTCATGTAGCTTGAAAACTGATTTTATAATGGAAGTCTGTGCTGAAAATGTGAATGGAGAAACTTAAATGAACACAGATTACTATGTCTCCTGTCATTCACAAAGGGGCCCTTTCTCATGTTATGCTAGTAGGGAAGTGTGTGTGCTTACTTAAGCGCATGGTGAGAAAAAGCAGAGAAGAGGAATAGATTGAGAATGAGGATAATAAAATATATAAAAGCAGATAAAATTTACAACTTTATAAAAAGGAGGTTTTTTCCTCCACTATAAAAAATCAGATACATTTCAACAGGATGCAATTCATGCAAGATTTTAAGTTTACTTCCATATTCCCAAAGCTCTTAAGGTAACCTGATAAGGCCAGACAGAGAATCAAAGAAGTTATTAATACTTTTTCACCAACCTAATAAGAATTTCCACCAAATGTTAGGCATCTCTTGGGATGTTTTGTTCTGTTGATGTTTTGTTCTATTTTGCTTGAGAAAAAATATTTTTGTTCATTTACACATATTTGTCTTTAATAATATATGCACATGACAGAAAATTCAAAATGTACAACCATAACAAAACAGTGTGATGAAAAAGCAGACTTATCGCAATTCCCACCACTGCACATACAGTTTTCCTCCCTGGAGAAAATGCATTGCTGAACCTTGCTTTTTTCACTTAATTTATTTGGAGATAATGCTACATCAGAAAATATAATAGAATTTTTTTTTTTTAAGTATTACATAGTGTGATTCCCTGGGTCTACTGGTTAGGATTCTGCACTCTCACCAACACAGTCTGGGTCTGATTACGGGTCAGGGAAGCCTTTTTTGGGATTCCCTGGTGGCTTAGATGGTAAAGAACTTGACTGCAATGGGGGAGACACAGGTTCAACCCCTGGGTCAGGAAGATCTCTTGGAGGAGGAAATGGCAACTCACTCCAGTATTCTTGCCTGGGAAATCCCATGGACAGAGGAGCCTGGCANCTGGGTCTGATTACGGGTCAGGGAAGCCTTTTTTGGGATTCCCTGGTGGCTTAGATGGTAAAGAACTTGACTGCAATGGGGGAGACACAGGTTCAACCCCTGGGTCAGGAAGATCTCTTGGAGGAGGAAATGGCAACTCACTCCAGTATTCTTGCCTGGGAAATCCCATGGACAGAGGAGCCTGGCAGGCTACAGTCCATGGGGTCACAAAGCCTTCTGGGCTATGGCCCACGGGGTCACAGAGTTGGACACAACTGAGCAACTAACACTTTCACTTTCTAGGATGATTATGAATTTTAATAGGAAAAATTTTTCTTTCCTCACCTCAGAAGAGAGATCAACATTTAGCTTAATGAAGATGGAACCACCAATAGGAGGAATTAAGGTCTCACAGGGAAAGATTTTTATGTGAATCTCTTGGAAACCTTCAAAATTCCTTCTAGAAATAAGGTTGCCAGATAAAATACAGGACACTCAGTAAAATCTGAATTTCAGATAAACAATGAGTATTTTAATACAAGTGTGTCATGCAGTATTTGAGAAATACATAAAAATTTATCTGAAACTCAGTGGGTTATACTTATACCAAGCAATGATCCATTGTTAATCTGAAATGCAAATTTCACTGGGCATCATGTATTTTAATTTGCTAAATCTAGCAACCCATATAGAAAGCACTCATCTATGCATTTGTGAATAGAGCTGATCTTAACTTTAAACTCCACAATGTTGAGTTGGTGTCTGTTCAAGCAGAAAAATACTGCTTATTAAATATCAAGTCTATAAAAACAACTTCAAACTTCAGGTTTCAATATTTAATTGTATCTTAGAATCCACAAACACAATGCCTTTGAGTTTTGAGATGCTTTGAACTAAAATAGTTTAGCCTATTGTTTTCAGTATTAAAAAACTATAATATAGTTAAGGTATATCCCAGATGTTATAAAAATACACTTGAACTTTGACATAAATGAAATTTCAGGGGAATTTTACCTATAGTGCTCACATGACATTTTTTTCAAAATGAAACACTGCTGTTGAAAAAATTAAATCAGATTGTAATTAAATCAAGTTAAATGTTCTATTGAAAATTAAACATAGACTTTATAAAATTCATATTTTGCTTTCTTATGAAGGGTTTTGGGGAACTAAAACTCAGTGTACTGTGATTCAGAATGGACCATATTTAGTTGATTTTCCTTGGACACAAACAGTTGCAGAATCTTCCCTAGTGTCACCTGTCCTGGCTTCTTACTTTATTGATGCTTACTAGTTTTCTCCAAAGGCATCATCTACACTAGTCCGCTATCCCTTTTCATCAAAAACCAAAACCACCCCAGTTCTCTCTATCCAGCTTGCAAGCAGTGATTGTTCTACAGCCTGGAAATGCCTTCTAGAATGAATCTGGAGGTTACAGGTGTAAGCTTACCCTTGGTTTGTGTGCTGCTATGGGAATTTATTTCTCTTCATCTTAATAGATACAAGTTTCCAAGGATCTTGGCAGCTACTGTCTAACCTTGGAAATCACCATATTTTAAAGAAAAGCAGCCTTTAAAATTTATTTACTGTTTTAAATGAAAATGGTGTGCGCCAGTTAGCCAGTCCTAGTTCACAAAAGAAGGAGCACGCTTGTTCTCTTCATGTCAATCTTCCTTTTAGCATTAAAACTTGAGGACTGAGTTAATGATGTGTATGCTTAGAAGTATTTGAAATGTAGTGATACCTGTAATTTCCTCTGAAATGAAAGTTAAAGTTGCTCAGTGGTGTCTGACTTTTTGCGACCCCACAGACTTCCCCATGGAATTCTCCAGGCCAGAAAACTGGAGTGGGTAGCCATTCTCTTCTCCAAGGGATCTTCCCAACCCAGGGATTGAATCTGGGTCTCTTGCATTGCAGGCAGATTCTTTACAAGCTGAGCCAGAAGGGAAGCTCAAGAATACTGGAGTGGGTAGCCTATCCCTTCTCCAGCGGATTGTCCTGACCCAGGAATCAAACCAGGGTCTACCTGCATTGCAGGCGGGTTCTTAACCAACTGAGCTATCGGGGAAGCCCCCTCTGAAATGAACAAGAAAACAGGATAGATCGATGGATGGATATGTTTGTACTAAGGCAAACAGTGTTTAGTCATTCAGTCAGGTCCAACTCTTTGTGACCCCATGGACTGTAGCCTGCCAGGCTCCTCTGTCCATGGCCAGAATACTGGAGTGGTTAGCTGTTCCCTTCACCAGGGGATCTTTCCAACCCAGGGGATCTTCCCAACCCAGGGATTGAACCTAGGTCTCCTGCATTATAGGTGGATTCTTTACCATTTGAGTCACCAGGGAAGCCCAAATAGAGCATAAAATTAATTGTAGAATCTAGGTGGTGGGTATACAGTTCTTCACTGTACTACTCTCTAAATTTTTTTGTGTTTCAAATTTTTCATAATAAATTGTTAAGGAAAAAATTCGAGGAGACAAGTACACTTGGCTGTGTATTTGTACTATGCGTGCTTAGTTGCTCAGTTATGTCTGACTCTTTGCGAGCCTATGAACCATAGCCCCCAGGCTCCTTTGTTCGTGGGATTCTCCAGGCAAGAATACTGGAGTGGGGTACCATTTCCTTTTCCAAGGGGTCTTCCCAAACCAAGATTGAACGTGTCTCTCTTACATCTCCTGCATTGCAGGCAGATTCTTTACCAACTGTAGGGGAGGAAAAATCATTTCCCTCTACTCTTCTAGGTTCTTGGCTGAGATCCCTCTAAAATAAAAGATAGATGAATAGGAGAAAGACAAACAGAAGTTTAATGACACAGATTCCTTCTGTATGCATGGAAAGAGACAGGAAAACTGAGTGACTCCCTGAAATGGCCAAAGCCACCACCTTTGATACTCTCTTGTGTGTTATGGGAGGTAACCAGGAAGAGCACAGTAAACAGGGAATGTTATGCAGATTTAAGTCCATGCCTTCTCTAGAAACAAAGAGTCATCTTCTTCCTGGTACAGAGACACCCTTAGAAACAGAGATTTCCCTTATAAATGTCAATGTCTCTTACAAAAAGGGTAACTAACTTCTACTGGGTTTTCAGCACTTATCCTATGTCTGTTATTTCTTTTTTAAAAAAATTAGCCTAAAATAATCATTATGCCAAAGAGGCATATTTTGGTGTGACAAATTCTGCTCCCCTTTGACACAGAACTACTTTGGGCCAGCTACTCAAACCTCTCTGTATCTTGGTTACTTCATCTGTAAAAGTCTACCATGTAGGGTCACCGTGAGGTAATCTGTGCAAAATACTTACCAGTTCAAGCTGTTCAGTAAGTATTAGCTGTGATGATGATGGGAAGGCTGGTCTATGAGATGCATTCAGGCCCAAAAGGAAGCTGAACATGCATCAGAGTAGGCTTTATAAACAAGGTGACTTGACCTTGCTCTCAAAGGACGTGCTGGAAATACATTAATGGAGAGAGGTTCACCATAAGCAGTATAGGGGGGGAAAAAAGGCAATGAAAATAAAAGAATGAAGGACAGAACACAGAAGCAAGATGTGCACAGATTAATGGAGGAGACTGGCCTGGCTGGTGTTTTGGAAAGTAGGACTAGACTCTTATTAACTCATTTGAAACCAAAATAGGAAAGTTCCAAAGAATAGCAAGGAGAGATAAGAAAGCCTTCCTCAGCAATCAATGCAGAGAAAGAGAGGAAAAGAACAAAATGGGAAAGACTAGAGATCTCTTCAAGAAAATTAGAGATACCAAGGGAACATTTCATGCAAAGATGGGCTCAATAAAGGACAGAAATGGTATGGACCTAACAGAAGAAGAAGATATTGAGAAGACGTGGCAGGAATACATAGAAGAACTATACAAAAAAGACCTTCACGACCCAGATAATCACAATGGTGTGATCACTCACCTAGAGCCAGATATCTTGGAATGTGAAGTCAAGTGGGCCTTAGGAAGCATCAATACGAACAAAGCTAGTGGAGGTGATGGAATTCCAGTGGAGCTAGTTCAAATCCTAAAAGATGATGCTGTGAAAGTACTGCACTCAATATGCCAGCAAATTTGGAAAACTCAGCAGTGGTCACAGGACTGGAAACAGTCAGTTTTCATTCCAATCCCTAAGAAAGGCAATGCCAAAGAATGCTCAAACTACCGCACAATTGCACTCATCTCACACGCTAGTAAAGGAATGCTCAAAATTCTCCAAGCCAGGCTTCAGCAGTATGTGAACCATGAACTTCCAGATGTTCAAGCTGGATTAAGAAAAGGCAGAGGAACCAGAGATCAAATTGCCAACACCCGTTGGATCATCGAAAAAGAAAGAGAGTTCCAGAAAAACATCTATTTCTGCTTTATTGACTATGCCAAAGCCTTTCATCGTGTGGATCACAACAAACTGTGGAAAATTCTTAAAGAGATGGGAATACCAGACCATCTTGAGAAATCTGTATGCAGGTCAAGAAGCAACAGTTAGAAGTGGACTTGGAACAACAGACTGGTTCCAAATCAGGAAAGGAGTACGTCCAGGCTGTATATTGTCATCCTGTTTATTTAACTTATAGACAAAGTATATCATGAGAAATGCTGGGCTGGATGAAGCACAAGCTAGAATCAAGATTGCCAGGAGAAATATCAATAACCTCAGATATGCAGATGATACCACCCTTATGACAGAAAGTGAAGAAGAACTAAAGGGCCTCTTGATGAAAGTGAAAGAGGAAAGTGAAAAGATTGGCTTAAAACTCAACATTCTGAAAACTAAGATCATGGCATCTGGTCCCATCACTTCATGGCAAATAGATGGGGAAATAGTGACAGACTTTATTTTGGGGGGCTCCAAAATCACTGCAGATGGTGACTGCAGCCATGAAATTAAAAGACACTTGCTCCTTGGAAGAAAAGCTATGATCGACCTAAACAGCATATTAAAAAACAGAGACCTTACTTTGCCAACAAAGGTCCATCTAGTCAAAGCTATGGTTTTTCCAGTAGTCATGTATGGATGTGAGAGTTGGACTATAAAGAAAGCTGAGTGCTCTTTGTCACTAGTCCTGATAAGAAGAAAGAGAATAAAAATTAAGATAACATAAGAAGAGATATATATGCTGGGTGGAAATCAGTTTCATGATATACAACCAGTCTGAGTACCCAGACTGCCCCACATTTTTATAACTTCCCCTTAAAAATTGTTACTTTCATTTCTCTGTACCCTGCTTACCAGCATTTCTCTCCCCCACCTACTTCCCTGATGGCTCAGATGGTAAAGAATCTGTCTGCAATGCAGAAGACCCAGGTTCCATCCCTGGGTTGGGAAGATACCCTGGAGAAGGTATCTTATACCCACTCCAGTATTCCTACTTGGAGAATCCCATGGACAGAGGAGCCTGGTGGGCTACAGTCCATGGGGTCACAAAATGTCGGACACGACTGAGAGGCTAACACTTCTTTTAGTTACTAGGTTCTAAAACAAGGCTCCCCATCTTGTCTAGGGCAGGAGGCCCTTCCCTTCTGCAGAGAGTAGGGGGTTTCTTTGTTTTCCAAATCTCTGTGCTGTCTTGAAATCATTGGAAGTGGGAAGGGCCGATGGAGATACCCTTGAGAGCATGACTAATTGGTAGAGAAGCCAAGTAATGCCTTGAATCTCCGTCCTCACTCTTCCCTAGAATAGCTGCCAGCTGGGAAGGGCAGGGAATGGTATTGCTGGTAATGCTACATCAACTCCCCCTGTGCTGCCCGATTAACTATTTAAATCACAATAAACAATTTGGAAATTTGATTTCCATTTGAGGCTGAGCCTCTAGAATTCAAATGTTGTATAAGGTTCTAAGAACAAGATGCCTTTGCTATTAAAAAATATACAAGTTGACTCTCTCAGCTCAGCATACCTGACTGGATTTCTGTATTTGCTGACCTGTTATTACAGTGGGAGATTCATCGGTGTTTCTTCTGTGGCCTCTGTAGCAAGGTTTTTATTCACCTTGTGAATATGGAGAGCATAACTCTCCTAGGTCTTTGAATACTCAGTTTTTACTCTGAAGGTTGATGAACATAACCTTGGGCTTCTTTCTTACACAATAGGCCTAAGCAAAAAGGAAAGTATAAATAAACTATAAATTTAAAAATGCTTTCTTCCAGTATATTGAAAGGGTCATTCTCTATATATGTACATTTGC
>SJYX01013938.1:493676-504867 GCA_006410675.1 Oreotragus oreotragus | reverse complement strand
AACAGTAAGATCTAGATAGATCCAGAGAGGGAATAAAAACTCTTATTTTTCCAGACAATTGAAAAAGAGCTTGGTGCTGTAATCAAAATCCTTTCCTACACTGTATTACTAAACAGAGGATAAATAGTGGGAATTTACTACATTTTTCCATGACCATATTGGGACTGAACAGCCCATAGGGATTCAACTCACCAAGTGGCAGTCTTAGGTTCTAAAATGTAGCAAAATATGCCACCACAAAATCTCTCTGACATAAGGACTGTCTCGATCTGATTATTTTTAAGAAACAGCAGACACAGGAAAAGCTCTGAAACAATTTAAGCTATGTTAATTAAGCTATGCTGCTGCTGCTAAGTCGCTTCAGTCGTGTCCAACTCTGTGCGACCCCATAGACGGCAGCCCAGCCGGCTCCCCCGTCCCTGGGATTCTCCAAGCAAGAACACTGGAGTGGGTTGCCATTTCCTTCTCCAGTGCATGAAAGTGAAAAGTGAAAGTGAAGTCGCTCAGTCGTGTCCGACTCTTCGCAACCCCATGGACTGCAGCCTACCAGGCTCCTCTGTCCATGGGATTTTCCAGGCAGGAGTACTGGAGTGGGGTGCCATCGCCTTCTCCAATTAAGCTATGCTAAGTAGTTCAAAATGGACTCATAGTGGCCAGTGTAAACTTCCATATTAGTTGTTAAAACGTCTGCTGCAGGACAGTGAGTGTCTGATAAACTAGGAGTGGCAATTTTAGAAGAGAAATTTGTTTGGCAATGTACATCATTGGAACACAGGGAGCAACTGATAGAGCCAAGACTCCCTCCCTTGGGGTAACTGTTATTCTTTAAAAAGAGACACTGCCAGAGGCCCAGTCAGAGCAGAAGGTGACTTCCCACTTTGTTGCCAGACCAGACAGCTCCTTCCCAGGCTTCTTAGAGTGGTTCATTACTTTTCTACTCTCCCTACTTTGACTAACCTATGTTGTTTGCAATAAACCAAGCAATTTGTGAATTCAATATTGGCCACATTTCGTTTATCTTCAATGCTGTGATTCTTCTCTGGTCTTCCTGCTGGGCCCTGCAACAAAAAGCTGAGTAGAAATTACCCTTTTGTTATAGATATTTACATTTAGGAGGGAAACCTCAATTTGTAACAGTGTCACCCTCTCTGCACCTGTTTGGCTGCACCCCACAGGCCTATGCTCTGCAATTGCTCAGCTTCAAGACTAAAGAGCCCAGAGTTAGCGACAGAGACATCGTGGTTTAATGGTTGGGGGAGCCCTACCTGTCTTCTGAAGCAAAGTCCTGGAGCAACACCCCATCGTGTGCAGTGGACGGCGAGCAGGACATGGCGGCTGGTTTTGCTTTGGGGGAAGGGTAGATCAGCGGTTATAGCAGAGTTGATGGCAGGTGGGCTCATTAGTTACCAGGGCGACCAGCCGAGAAGCACGCCCCTCATCACTCCTTAGAAAAGCTGTCAGATACAGATGTTTGATCTAAAGGTTAGAACAATCACCAGCTGCAGCTGGGGCAAGTATGTATGAAGTTTGTCAGTCCTGTGAGTAGGGTGCAGATGAAGCAGGGACTGGCCCAGCAGGGGATGTACAGATAGCGAAACAATAACACCATCTTGGGGAGCCTGACCATACAGTATGGGGAGCTGAAAGTGAAAGTCGCTCAGTCGTGTCCGGCTCTTTGCGACCCCATGGACTGTAGCCTGCCAGGTTCCTCTGTCCCATGGGTATTCTCCAGGCAAGAATACTGGAGTGAGTAGCTGTTCCCGTCTCCACGGGATCTTCCCAGCCCAGGGATCGAACCCAGGTCTCCTGTATTGCAGGCAGATTCTTTACCACTGTGCCACCAGGGAAGCCCAAGAATACTGGAGTGGGTAGCCTATCCCTTCTCTAGGGGATCTTCTCGACCCAGGAATCGAACCAGGATCTCCTGTATTGTAGGCGGATTCTTTACCAGCTGAGCTACCAGTATGGGGAAAAGGATGACTACATTTCTAGAAATTCTTTTCAATGGAGAAGGTTCTGCTTTATATGCAACCCAGGTTAAATCACTTGGCAGGGACCTCTGGTGACCTAAACTTTAGGAGCGATATTTGGGCATTTCTTTCCAAAACATTACATGTCCTTACTAGCTTGTCTTGCTTTGTCCATTTTGGAGTTAACTGGGGTTATGTAATTCAATATATTTTTCTATATTGAAAATAAGGAGAGCTAGTTCAAGCATAGGATAATCACCAAAAGACAAACTTGAACATGTTTTCAGTAAACTCTATAGCTGAGCTGGAAGAAATGAACTAATTCTGGTTTGTACACAGGCATAAAGCCCCTAATTTGCATATACACATGAGTACATAATGGCACACATACATTCACGGCTGTGAATTCAAAGGAGAATATGTATGTTAGAATACTGTCACTGCAAGCAGGAAAAGGATAATAAAGCAATATGAAGAACCATGAACCAGAAAGATAGGTAAATAACAAATGCATTCATATTCATTTTAAAGAGGCTGCTTGTGTGAAAGGGGATAATATTGTGAGAGAAGCTTAATTAACTAAGGCTTTGAAGTAGCAGAGATATTTAATGAATGTTTTGGCATACTCAGAATTAATTGAGGAAGTCTTCGTTCATGAAAATTTCTTGGGAAATCACAGTGTATCCTTAACAAGTAAATGAAATACCTATGAAAAGAATCAGGCTTCCCAGGTGTCGCTAGTGGTAAAGAACCTGCCTGCCAATGCAGGAGATTTAAGAGATGTGGGTTTGATACCACTCCAGTATTCTTGCCTAAAGAATTCCATGGACAGAGGAGTCTAGTGGGCTATAGTCCATGGGGTTGCAAAGAGTTGGACATGACTGAAGCAACTTAGCACACACACACAAGAAAAGAATCATGTAATGACTGAGATTCTCAGAGCGATTTATGGAGGAACACCTACATGGGGGCTCTGCAAGAATATTGTTTCTTTCTGACAAAACAAATATTTTGTCATTTCTAAAAAACTGAAAATGGGGGTTCTTGCCCTCTATCTACTTCAACCTTAATGGAAGAAATGAGTAAATAGTCATCCCAAATAATGCAGCAATGATTATATTTAATTTGAAATTATTTATATACATTACAAAAATGTGTTAGAGACAGTAAGAAAAAACATGGTTAGATGATAGTAAGTTTGAGTAAAATTAGTGGAAATGTTTCTGGAAAACAAAGCAGATGTGACCTATTTTGAATTTCTGTGTATGTGTGTGTTTGAAAATCACACAGATGGTGACTACAGCCATGAAATTAAAAGACGCTTGCTCCTTGGAAGAAAAGCTATGACCAACCTAGACAGCATATTAAAAAACAGAGACATTACTTTGCCAATAAAGCTATGGTTTTTCCAGTAGTCATGTATGGATGTGAGAGTTGGACTATAAAGAAAGCTGAGCACTGAAGAACTGATGCTTTTGAACTGTGGTGTTGGAGAAGACTCTTGAGAGTCCCTTGGACTGCAAGGAGCTTCAACCAGTCCATCCTAAAGAAAATCAGTCCTGAACATTGGGAAGGACTGAAGCTGAAGCTGAAACTCCAATACACTGGCCACCTGATGCGAAGAACTGGCTCATTGGAAAAGTCCCTGATGCTAGGAAAGATTGAAGGCGGGAAGACAGAGGATAAGATGCTTGGAAGGCATCACCGACTCAATGGACATGAGTTTGAGTAAACTCTGGGAGCTGGTGATGGACAGGGAGGCCTGGCATGCTGCAGTCCATGGGGTCACAAAGAGTGAGACACGACTGAGTGACTGAACTGAACTGTGTGTTTGCTTATTTTTTTAAATTTATTTACTTTTAACAGAAGGATAATTGCTTTACAGTATTGCATTGGTTTCTACATCAACATGAAATATTTAAATATTTCTCCCAGTTTGAAATGCGATAGTGGTTCTGTATTACTGTATTCATCTGTATTCAGGATGCAGTATGTATATGTGGCAAAGCATATAGTGTCATTGGTGATGGGAGCCTGCCTATCCTTCACCATTTCCTCCTTTAACCCAGCCCACGTTAAACATGTAGCGTTCCCTAAGGGCACAGTGTTCTCTCACTAGTCTTGCGTTGACATGGGAGGCAAGGCCTGGAATCTTAGTGCCGCTGCTTCTCTTTGTACACTCTTTATCTAATCTTTCCAGAGTCATCTCACCCTTTAGATTTTGATGATTTTGGTTTCGAATTTTCTACTGAACTGTTTCTTTTAATTCACTTTTAAAGATGAATTATATTTCATTTCCAAGGGGTTCGATGCTTTTGATTTTTTGAACTTACACTTTTGATTTCTGGTTTTCAAACTTACATTCAAATAAAGATGACATTCTTGTGCTTATTCTCATTATTTAAAAAATATTTATCTAGTTATTTTATTTATTTGGCTGCTCTGAGTCTTAGTTGTAGCACGCAGGATCTTTGATTTTAGTTGCAGCGTGTGGGATCTAGTTCTCTGACCAGGGATAGAACTGGGCCTGCTGCACTGGGAGCATGGGGTCTTAACCATTGGACCACCAGGGAAGTCCCCCCTCATTATTTCTTTTTTAATTTTGAAACTGCTTACATAATAAGAATACTTTAAAAAGAATTGTTATAAATTATGCACTTTCTAAAGTTATAATTGGGAGCAATATTCTCAAGCCCCTCCCTTTGGGTCATTCTTGACTCTTTTCTTATACTCTGCATATCTGATGCCTCTGGAATCCTGTTGTTTTGACTTTCAAGATAAATCCAAAATCCACCTCTGCCTATGCCTAAGCCTACATCAGGCCGTCCCGAGATCCTTGTGGTAGCATCCCAACCAGGCTTTCTGTTCTTGGTTTTGCCCCCTACATAGAGTGAGTCTCTTCCTCAAGCAGTGTCTGAATCAGTTAGATGGTAAGTCATCCCTGGACTGCAGGTCTCCCATCTCATTCACCGTCAAAGCCCAAGCCCTTAAAACTCCTCTCAGGCAGGCCTTGAACAGTGTTCCTCCTGTCCAGCCCCCACCTCCCTTCAGTGGCACCCTTTCCCATTCTGTCAGCTCTTGTGGTCCCTGGAAGAGTTGGGCTGCTGTTCTATTCTCTCGGCCTGGAGTGAGTTCCCCAATATCCTTAAGAATAACTTGTTCACTTCCTTCAGGGTTTTGCTCAAATGCTGCTTTCTCACGGAAGACTTTTCTGACCTCTTTTTAATGCAAATGCAGCCCCTATAAACACACATGTAACTGTTGTCTCAGCCATTTGCTGTCTTATTTTTCTCCATTTTCTCCATTTTTCTTATCACTATCTTACATGCAAAATATAATGTTTATCCATTTGCTTATGTCGCATTTTGGAACATATGCCCCATCAGGTTGCTGCTGTATCTCCTGCCATGAGAACGGTGCCTGGTGTGTCACAGGCACTCAGAAATACTTATTGAATAGTGAAGTGAAAAACAAACTCCACTATTCAATTAATTCAATTAATATCAACGAATAAATAAATTCAGTGACTTGAAGACACTTTCATAATACAAAGTCAAGTTGAAAACTGGTCTTCAACATTTTATTTTTAAAAAAATATTATTTCTAAATTTCTAGTATAAACTCAATTTTGTTTACTTCATATGCACTGAAAAAGGCTGGCACAAAAAAAGTTAATGGTCATTATCTCAAAATGGGACATTCTTCTGTGTGTTTCCAGAATTTTCTACAATAAACTTCACAGTCAAGAAAAAAAAAGTCAAATCTTATTTTTAAAAATTTGATGACAGTAAAAAGTAGCTCCCAAACAATTTCTTCTTACCTCATGATACTGAATGATGGACTGGGCTGCCTTAACAGCTCTATCTCATCTCCATTCCTTCTTTCTTCCCTCTGTCCAGTAGGTTGGTCAAAAACCTCCAGTCACTGGTCATTTTGATACTACAGAGTCCACGCACTAAGGGAGTTATTTCTTAGATTTTGAGAGAATTGGAAATCCTGTTGAAAAACAAGTTTTAATGAATTTTTTTGAAGATCAATTTTATTCTCACTGTATATTATTAATTTATATTAGTTTGGGGGCTATAAAACAGTATAGATGGCTTCTTGGCTCATTCTTAAGAAATCCAGTACAAATTTGGAGGTTGACTCTTAGAACTACAAGATTTTGTAGGAGAAAAAAAATAATTTTCCCTCTACTCTTCTAGGTTCTTGGTTGAGACTCCCTGTAATAAAAGAGATTAATAGGAGGAAAAACAAAAAGAAATTTAATAACATGTATACCTCTTTTACATGAGGGAGAGACCCAGGAAGACTGACTCCTCGAAATGGTCCAAGCCATCAACTTAAATACCATTTCCAGCTAAAGACAAAAGCTATTTTGGGGGTGGGGGCAGTTATGGCAATTTTCTCAGTTTTACTGAGAAAAGCTCAGTAAACAAAGACAAAGTTGTATACAAATCTAAGTCCGTGCCTTCTCCATTAGTAAGAGATTCTAGAGGGAGACACTCTTACAAATCAAAATTTCTCTTATATCTATCAATGGAAATGTCTCTAACAAAAGAGTAACTTCTACTACTTATTTTCCAGAGCTTTTCCCATGTCTGCTGTTTCTTAGAAGACAAAAAGTCGGCTCAAAATAATCTTTATGCCAAAGGAGCATATCTTAGAGTGGCAAATTCTTCTCCACTTCAGTTACTTTCTTCTGCGTTTATATGCTCCCAATGTGGACTAAATTGTACACATGTAAGATATGTGGATCGGAGAAGGCCATGGCAACCCACTCCAGTGCTCCTGCCTGGAAGATCTCATGGACGGAGGAGCCTGGTAGGCTGCAGTCCATGGGGTTGCGAAGAGTCAAACACGACTGAGTGACTTCACTTTCACGTTTCACTTTCATGCATTGGAGAAGGAAATGGCAACCCACTCCAGTGTTCTTGCTTGGAGAATCCCAGGGACGGGGGAGCCGGCTGGGCTCCCGTCTATGGGGTCGCACAGAGTTGGACACGACTGAAGCGACTTAGCAGCAGCAGCACCTGATTCTTTTCCTAAAATAACAGGACAAAAAAAAAAACACCCAAACAAAACCAGTAGGCTGGCATTTGGCCTTTTATTAAAAAAAAAAAAAAATCCCATAAATCATTTTGATTGGCAGGTTTTTTGTTTTTGTTTCATTTTGTTTTTGTGTGTGCTGTTGATATAGCATACACTGTCAGTTAGGAAGACCTTTAATTTTAGATCACTGATTCTCAACTGTGGATTATTTGGCACCTAAGGACATTAGGCAATATCTGGAGATACCTTTGACTCTGATAAGTATGGAGAAGGATTGCTACTGGAATCCAGTGGGTAGAGACATCTAAACATCCTACAGAGCTCAGGATAGCATCTACAACAAAGAATTATCTGGCCCCAAATATCTGTAGTGCCAAAGTTGAAAAACTTTACAATGTAGAGAACAGAAAAAAGCAAACATAGAAAGGATCGGCCACTCCAAGAATACTGACAAGAGACCTATTCTTAAGTGACTGTCTGAGCCAGCCATCTCATCCTTGCTTTAGCTTGTTTACTTTCTTGCTTAGTGGTTTAAAGTTTCTAATCACCTCCCAGCCAGGTGTTTTAACTTTGGTACAAAGAGGAAATTCTCAGCTCTAACCCCTGGGCTCAGTTCCATCCAGCAAGAGAAGCTAAATAAACACTTTGCTACCCAAGGGGTTCAGTTTGGCTGGTAGAATTACTTATGACACTGCAACATCATCTCATGCATGGATAACGCTTGAGCGTCTGAACTGTACTGGAGGCTAAGAAAAGCTGCTGATGATCTGAGTAAATACCTACAGAACTAAAGGTTCTGTACAGATATTTAGATATCTAAATATCTGTTAAAGATATTTAGACCAGCGCTGCACAGCTTGCCTCTGAGACAAATGGAGATGGGTGTCAAAGGCATTTTAGGAGGCGGCACTTGGGGAGAGGTAACCTAGACATGTGGGGCAGCCCCAGGAGGCAGAGACTGGACCTTTCTCTGCCTCACTCTTTTCATCCATCCAGGGTCTCTCCATTTCTTTTTCTATCTCCATTCCCCCTGTCCCCACCAGCCCCATCCTAGTGTTTTTCAATTTGTGACAATAATGCTACGAGTTTTAAAGAGCTGTTGTGATAGGTGACACTGAAGATTGTTTTTGCCTTTTCCATTCATTTTTTTCAATCACTATGTTTATTTTCATGGTATGTTAGTGGCTTTCCCACTGGCTCAGCAGTAAAGAATCCACCTGCCAATGCAGGAGACATGGCGGGAGCTGTGGGCTTGACCCCAGTATCAGGAAGGTTCCCCTGGAGAAGGAAATGGCAACCCACTCCAGTATTCTTGCCTGGGAAATCCCATGCACAGAGGAGCCNTGTTAGTGGCTTTCCCACTGGCTCAGCAGTAAAGAATCCACCTGCCAATGCAGGAGACATGGCGGGAGCTGTGGGCTTGACCCCAGTATCAGGAAGGTTCCCCTGGAGAAGGAAATGGCAACCCACTCCAGTATTCTTGCCTGGGAAATCCCATGCACAGAGGAGCCTGGTGGGCTACAGTCCATGGGGTCGCAAAGAATTGGACACAACCGAGCAACTAAACAACTGCAATAGGTAATAACAGCGTTCTAGGTTTATATGCTTACTTTTCAAATAGAAGTTACATTTTTAAAACCTAAATATCCCAGGTCACTCCAGACTCTGAAGTCTGTGGTCACATTAACTGTAACCCCCCAGTTTTTTGCTTCTCATAGCCCTTTTGTCTTTTGCAAAGGCTCTCCACATGCTCTGGGATGTGCTTTGTGGACAGTGTTTTACAAAGCTGACCGTGATGGGCTCCGGCCTCACCACGGCCGCGTCCCTTGCAGCCCCTGTGGCCCTTCATGCTTTCGAGGCTTTGCAGCTGGGCCTAACCACCACCACACGATCTCCGTCGCCTGCTGCTGAGGCTTCCCAGTGCTGAAGCGAGGTGAATGTCTTTTCCATCTCTCTCCACTGAACTCGGATCAGGAACAGCCTGGCCCTATAAACTCATCAACCTAACTCTTTCGGCTTACGTGCCCAATTTCCCTCTCCACTGAGGTTCGAAAGTAACTTGTCTGGCCAGTGTGTGTTTGGGCAGGAGGGCATGGGAAGAAAGGGATAGTGAAACTTATCTTTATCTCTCCACTGATTCTTCCTCTACTCCTCCAGGGGTCAATGTATCATAAATACCACCTTAGAAAAAAAGGAAAAATAAGTACCACCCTCAAAGCTAGAAAGCAGTGCTTTGCAGTCCAGCACCAATCGTCTAAATATTCTTGGTAATAGGACAAGCACAGTACAAAACTTCTAGGGTTCAGTTAACACTGCAGTTTATGCAAATGACATCCTAAGCTTGAATGCTAGGAATATATATCCTAATTGGACTTAGTGACCCCTTAGTTATAATTTAACTATAATCCTAACAGACATGTCAAATAGCTCTAGCTTATCATTAGTTTTTACGCTTTATATGTTGAATTATTCTTCCAAGTGTTAAAACTTCGAAGCACAGAACATGTGGTTTTGACATGATCATCTTTAATACATGATCTGCTGACAACCCGTAGCCTGATCTCGCCTTCTGAAGTCCCTAGCACCAGACTAAATCTCAGCAGTGTAATGTTTGTTGTGCTATATTTGAGTTAGAATTGACAAATAGAAACTGAAATAATGTGCCAGCAGACTGTTGAAAGGTGTCATATTTCTGGCTGGGTTTTCAATTTAAAGTCTATATAATGATAGAAGTGGGAACTCAGAGGTGGGAAAAGAAGAAATTTGAAATCTCCACACAAATGTCAATCAACTAGATATCTTGACAGGTTGACATGTTATCCCGATGAAAGCATCACTGATGGATGTTCTAACATTACATTGAGTTCCCTGACCATAGTCTAGTCTCATTTTAGGCCCTAAATGACTTACTGAGATTTGTTGTGTCAAAAAACATTTGTAGTCTGGATCACATTTTATTACTGACTTAAGCATATATACACAAATGTATTTCAGAAAATGTAAAGAGAAAAATCCATAGAGGCATCTCAGCATTTCAACAAAGAATACTTTCCTTTAGCTGGTAGACGGCCATGTCAATCACTCGAACTTGCAATCCAAAACAGTATACGTGTAGTTCTTTAAAAGTGTTCATGTATTCAAAGTTTGCCACACTCGTCACTCCTGTGTTACTTCAAGTTATTCCTCACTTCAAAGTCTCTGCAGTATGTAAAATATCACACTGACCATATCACTTTTTTCAGATGCTTTTTCAGTTTTTTCAGTTCAGTCACTCAGTCATGTCCAACTCTTTGTGACCCCATGGACTGCAACATGCCAGGCTTCCCCGTCCATCACCAACTCCCGGAGTTTACTCAAACTAATATCCATCAGGTTGGTGATGCCATCCAACCATCTCATCCTCTGTTGTTCCCTTCTCCTGCCTTCAATCTTTCCCAGCACCAGGGTCTTTTTCAATTACTCAGTTCTTCACATCAAGTGGCCAAAGTATAGGAGTTTCAGTTTCAGTATCAGTCCTTCCAATGAATATTCAGGACTGATTTCCTTTAGGATGGACTGGTTGGATCTCCTTGCAGTGCAAGGGACTCTCAAGAGTCTTCTCCAACACCACACTTCAAAAGCATCAGTTATTCAGCACTCAGCTTTCTTCACAGTCCAACTCTCACATCCATACATGACTACTGGAGAAACCATAGCTTTGACTAGATGGACCTTCGTTGGCAAAGTAATGTCTCTGTTTTTTAATATGCTGTCTAGGTAGGTCACAGCTTTTCTTCCAAGGAGCAAGCATCTTTTAATTTCATTGCTGTAGTCATCATCTGCAGTGATTTTGGAGCCCCAAAAATAAAATCTGACACTGTTTCCACTGTTTCTCCATCTATTTGCCATGAAGTGATGGCACCAGATGACATGATCTTAGTTTCTGAAAGTTGAGTTTTAAGACTACTTTTTCACTCTCCTCTTTCACTTTCATCAAGAGACTTTTTAGCTCCTCTTCACTTTCTGCCATAAGGGTGGTGTCATCTATGTATCTTAGGTTATTGATATTTCTCCCAGCAACCTTGATTCCCCCTTGTGCTTCATCCAGCCCAGCGTTTCTCATGATGTACTCTGCATAGAAGTTAAATAAGCAGGGTGACAATATACAGCCTTGACGTACTCCTTTTCCT